>JAGDQP010003623.1:34148-92108 GCA_022664845.1 Lepisma saccharinum
GAAGATAAGATGTTTGGAATATAACACAAACCAACTGATTCACAGTCTACCCTCTGTCATGTACTTATAAGGAAATTAAGGTTCTTTCGCATCTGTTGGGAAGCATATAGAAAACTTGTGAACCTTAAGAAAAAATATTTTTAACGTCTATTTTACAGGAAAAAAAAGTTAGCAGAAAGATTCACCTAAGAAGCACTCCAAAACACTTCGTGAAAGTGCTGGTGTATCAACTTCACAACTTGATGCTCCCTAAGCTATAATTTCATGTATCTTGAGGTTTATTATATTTATTCCACATTTTATAAAATTATTTCCGCGCGGATATGTTTTTAACCAATAGAGTTAAAGAAGCACAAAGTCAGAAAAGTTTAATTAAAAATATCGCATGCAATGTCAGAGAATTTGAAATATTTACTGTATATCTGTAGTCGATATCTTTAGTATTAAAGTTAATTTATTGAATTGCCGAGTAAACTTAATTTCAATGTTCCACCAAACCTAATCAGGAATTGACTTAAAGTCGATTAGGTTAGTAGGAGATTATCATAAACTATAAATAATTTAATTCTAGCATAGCAGCACGTAGATCCTTTTCCAAATCAGATAACATTATTAATAGAAGAATAGGAATTTTCCACGATACTTTGCAAAAGCCGCAGAATTCATCTGTACATCAGGGCAATAAACGATCCTATTAAATCCCCTCTGCGAAGATTATATACTCCATTAACACATCTGTAAGGACATGCTCGTCTAACCATATAATATAAACTTCAGGTAACTAGATTTCTTGTTTATTTACAAGCCGAACATCTTTCATTCCGAAAAATAATGTAAATTTCTGTCACCTATTTCCTGTAATGATGTGAATATTAATAAAACAAAAGTTCAGTTCCTTTCCTCCCTTGTGAAAAGCCTCTTGTTTAAAAACTAAATTACTTTCGGCGATAATAGTGCATCCTTGCAGAAATGAAACATAAATTTTACATGTCTTCGGCTGTAGAGATCTCCAGCTTTAGTCATGCACTGGATTCCTGCTGTAATCCAGCAGGAAACGTAAGAGAAAGTTGCAAACACCTGATTCCATTAACACTGCTAAATATGTCGTCTGCAGGCATTATTATCAATGATTCGCAATCTGCGTTGCGCATGCAGCATATGATAGACATGGAAAGAACGGGTTGTGTTAGTTAAGATAATGGCACATAGTAAACTACTGATAGTTACTGAAAGCGTGGGACAATTTTCGTATACAGATAACATATGAAATATTCCTGTGGTGGAAAACAACAGCACTCACGCAACAGTACACATGCTGTGATAATTATACTGATACATATGTTCATTAAACTTACACTGATATTCCATTTGTACTTTACATGATACACACGTTCCCCCTTTAGTTCAACCGAACCCCGAATGCCAGATGTACGTTAACATATCTAGACATATCCTCACTCATCCTACACAACTCTCATGTCATTACTTAATATCTCTCTCAACCTTTTATCCCTGTGTGTGTGTGTGTGTGTGCTCGAAGTAGAAAGTTCGAGTGACATAACAAGGAGGGAAGAGAGAGAGATATTCTTAATTTACAACTTACAGACTGTATAGTTTAAGCCCATCCCAAGTGTAAGGATGACGCTTCTCGGCAAACATTCTTACAGGGTTGTCGGAAAAGGTAGCTTCCAGCGCCTAAATTTAGGAACTATTCTTACGTTACCGAGTGAAATTAAAAAGAAAATTTAAATATTGGATGGTTGTAAGGGTAGTTTCTACTTACA
The DNA here is from genome assembly GCA_022664845.1 of Lepisma saccharinum. Classification (NCBI taxonomy): domain Eukaryota; kingdom Metazoa; phylum Arthropoda; class Insecta; order Zygentoma; family Lepismatidae; genus Lepisma; species Lepisma saccharinum. The sequence continues at coordinate 35,933 of JAGDQP010003623.1, forward strand.
CGCCTCTTACTTGGGATTCGAAAACAGGTCCTGTTGCCTTACACTACTAGACCGCATAGGTCGCTGAAGGCAGCTCCATGTTTTTTCTTGATTGTCTTCTTCTTAATGTAATGTCTAATGTACTGTTTCAGTAATTTCTATAAATTTCATCACGAGTAAGATTGCAAAAAATGGCTCCTTGGCTTGAGTCCATGAGGATCCAGGGCTGACAAGTGACTTTCGTTTAAACGGGTGTCATATTATCATCAAAAATACTCTTGACTGTAGCTTAATCTGACTTTCCCAGGCCGAAGTTCGCTACTTTGAATCAAGTAGTTCCTAAATTAGTAGACCAGCGTCGAAATTGGATGTTCCCACCGATAATTAAACCCGGAACCTTTTGGACTAAAGTGAAACCGTTAAAAATTCTGCTATGCAAGAGCTCCGATTGGAAAGAATAAGAAGAAATAATTACCAAGCTCCTGAGGTCTAATGATTACAGACGAATTTCGGATTAGTAGCTCAAGTCCTTCTACTCGTCATCCTGGCTGAGATTTTCCAAGGTTCTATTTGAGTTTCATCAGGAGAATGTTGAGACGATACCTAGATTATCTTCCTCTATCCTCTTTTACTATAGGAGTGTTGGCCGAGTGATATGATCTCTCACACTTGTGAAGGTTTATTTAACAGCTGACAGTGCAGCTCATAAAACCTAAACTAAATAATAAATAGGTAAGGAGCTAATACCACGTAACGTATTCGATACAACTAAACTTTGCTCTAAGATGTCTGCCCAAAAATACTATTTGTGAAATTCTGAACATCATTCTCTGCTTGTTATTCTTTCCTTGAGGCACGCGAAGGACATTGATAAGCTGATATTCAAAAGAATAGGAAATGGTTAGTGGTATACTCCAGAAAGTCCAAAAATATAAGAAAAATATTTCTACGTCGTGATAGGTTTAAACGAAACACGTTTCCTGAAAAGTTTTGTTTTTCTGTATCAGGTTAATTCTCCAAGGATTTATTCGTAATAACTGTTTCCGGTTGAATAAAAGCAAAAGCCGTCCAATAAGTACTCTATTCAAGAGGATTTCATGAATCTCCATAAATTTGCTTGATTTTTTTTGTCCCTCTAGACACGAAAATCGCCATATTATACATACATACATACATCGAGATTTATTCGAATAGAAAAATACTTCATATCTACACGTTACATCTTGAGAGGAAACGGCTATTCAGGAAAGAAACTCGCAACTCAATATTTGACTAGAAAAGAAAAGAAAAATGCTTTAGCCTTCTATCGCTTTATTTTTCTCTTTTTCCTTCAACGAAAAAGAACTTCTATTATCTTAATTCCAGGCGTGTCCAATAGATGAAGGTTAAGGAAGAAGAAATAGGAAGAAGCTTGAAGCAACAATGTGTCACAATGGGGGCAATATCGACTTGGGTCTAAAACCGTGACCCCTTAAGATTCCTTTCTGCACGCGATGCTGTGTGTTATCAAAGACCTTTTCTTTCTTTCCTTCTCCTCTCTCTTATTTCGCTCTCCACTTCTGCCATGGACGTCGTGCAGTGAAGCAGTTCTCGTAGTTTCTTCATAGTAGCAGGCGAAAAGAGGAAAATGTTGCACAAACACTTGACCAAAGGACTTCTTCTCTCTCTGTGTTTCTTATGTCTGTCTCTGTGGGTACGAATTAGTTTCTTTTCACGCGTAGAGAGGATGTCAATGGGGGTCTCTTCTTCTATTACAAAAAATCTCATCCTGTTAAATCTGTTCCTCTTTTAACACGCGTTATTTTTTCATTGTGTTCGAAAGAGTCTTGTCCTTAAAGGATTTGTGAGTGTTCAAATTTCCATCATATCCTCTTCCAATGTGCTGTAAGAGTGTTTTCTAGCATATATATATAAGGCGCACTTGCTTTCACTCGTTCCATTTATCAAAATCATATCTTGTAAAGGAAAGTTACTGAAAAACCGTAAAGATTAGAAATAAAAGTAGTTTATATTCTTGCAGTGATATCTAGAGGACGATAGCAAAGAGTAATTAAAACGCTGCTTATTAAAAACTAAAATTCTGCAGATAAATATTGGATTTGGTTCTAATTTAATTTTCATATCATTTTCCAGTTAAACTTTAGTAGTTCTAACTTTCAAATTCTTCTAAGATGTGGGCTAAAATCATAAAATTTTAGATCTATTGTCAAATTAAGTAATCCTAATCGCTGAATAATTTTCATGTGTATCAGAGATGGTCTTCCTTCTTACACAATAATTTATATCTTTAAGATACTTTTTAAAAATAATTATATATCCTTGCGCCAATTCTTTAAACAACGTTTGATTTCAAGAGCCGAGAATAGTAGTATTCTTTTATACGAAATGATTAAGGCAAATATGTACAGACTTTGCTGTTACGAGCAACATAAAATAAGCCATATATGTCATATATGGATTTAAGCACATTTTCTTCTGTTCAATATGTGATAGTTTCTGAATTCTTTAGTCAGAAACAATTTCTAGTCACTTGTTTGCCTAGTAAAGAATAAGGTTCATATATCAGATAAATTTGTTTGTTAGATCGACAGTCAAAAACTGTTGTCGAAAATCTTACTCAAATACAAAAATTGTGCTTCCGTAAAATAAAGAAAGACGAATCACACCGTAAGCGTGGTAAACGCATTAACCTCGCCAGATTATCCACAACAGATGAAAGCGAACAGATTTTTTTTATCAAGATTCATGCATCCATCCTTCCTTCTTTTCTTTCTTTCTTCCTCTCCATCTCCTCCGATCTCTCTTTCTCTCTTCATTCCAAATTTGCTCATTATTATGCCAACAGAAATTTGAGAAAATAATCAGGTAATATTTGGAAACATTGAGCCTTTTAGTCAAACAATGGAATTAATATAAATTCTCGTCACATTAAAAGTAAACTGGATTCTTTGAGGACGTAAAATATGTTTGTGTTAGTGATAGCACACAATATGTCCTTGTGGTTTTCTTTTACCAAGTTAAAACATGCTTGTGTTTAATTGAATTTCGTGCTACGTGACTGTTCTGTGTACCATATCCAGAGTCAACATTTACACTATTAATTCCTTACTGAGAGTTGTGCAAACTGTATAAAATTTGCATGTAGGTAGGAGCTTTTGCATTCATTACGAGAAACCTCTAGAAACCAAGTTGATCAAAATTGATAAAGAAAATTTGATATGCATAAAGGAAAGTATCCAATAACCATCTTTGCTTTTATAGTGTCATTGTAGGAATAGATGGAAATCGAATGACCCCCTCAAGAGAAGAAAAAGAAGCAGAACGTAGAAGTGTTCTGAGAGACGCGTAGAGCCCGACAAGAAGGAAATTACTTTCGCCATTTTAGTTTCGCTACAAATGCGGTATAAACGAAATCAATTCTCTAACCGAAAGCTAGAAGCGCGTAAGTCACTGCATTTGTACTTACTTTCATGTACAAATTAAATCGATTAACTACAAATTAGAATTGCTTATTTACATTATTAACATTTTACAATAAAAATCTACCCGGACGGGTGGCCGAGCGGTCTCCGGCGGTAGACCATCGGCTCGAAGATCCAGGGTTCGAGTCCCGGCAGGGGCAAGGGTGTGGATTTTAACAGCTAAAGGGCGAATCGTGACGGGCCGAAGTCCAAAGTTACCAGACTGGTGCATATAAAAAGAAAGATAGTTTATCAAAGAGAAAGATAATAAAAATCTAGCACCCATTACCTGAGATCTTTCACAAGTTATACAAAGCTGCATTGACCCACGTTTTGGCCAGAATTGTAGTTAGGCGCTTCTAGCTCTCAGGTACAGAATTATTCTTCATGCTTCGATCGATTTAAAATTATTTCTATAGCTCCAGATAACTCGTTCTGACAATAGGCTCGCAAACTGTAACGTGCATATGAACACAAGATAAATACCAACTTCCTTACAAACGAAGTTAAACGATATTACTTTAATTATTTCAGTTTAACGGAAGGCTAGGAAAACAGTGATTTTGAAAATTCCGTTTCGTTCAATGTAAACACTCATCTTCTCTAAACCTTCATTTTTCTGTCTGTCCACAGTTTAACTAACAATTAGTAGGTTATTTACACTGGAATGTTTGTATAATCGTTTACTTGTGTTTTCTATTAAGATTTGACAACACATATTATTGTTCAATTATCAATTTTTCCCAATCTGAAAATTCCTTTCTTTTTAAACTTTTATTTTGTGCGAATATAATAAAAGTACAATACTCTGGTAACGTAAGATGATGATAAAAAAATCAAAATAAACTTTTGTTTTTAAACAAACGTAAAAAGAGATTCTCTAATTCTTTGGTTCTGGCCAATTTGTTGTACGAATGCTAAACACTTACACTTACCGAATAGGTCGAAGTACTATTAATTTCAATTAAAGCCAAGCTTTGATTATATATAACTCACCTCCTGAAAAGAAACAAACATAAAAATCAGAGAGACGTTTATGTAAAATGAATGACTGTGAAATTTATAATTGATTTAGAAAATTATATTTCTTCCAGTTGAGTTTATTATTTCATTGCTGTGAAATGCCTGCTTTATTTACTTATATGTATCTAATTTCTACAAAGGTCCAATTTAGGAACACCAGTTTTAGAATTAGAAGTGTTACTAGTATAATTTCCTCACAAAAAACGTATAACAAAAATACATAATTTACCTTGTATGTTTTAGTTCCAAGTAAAGAGTTCTATGTTTGTAAACGGACTTACTTAAGTTCGCAGTTAGTTAGAGAATTTAAGAACAGCACACAACTAGTGCTCACATTTTTATTCTAACTCAATATTAATAGTAAATTTCAATTTAACACATACAATTAACCCTAACATTCATGAACTTTGGATCATACACTTTATCTATTTAACGACGATAAACTTCACTAGTACTGCTACCATTAGCTTGTGAGTAAAGGATGGCAGCACGAATTTTACAGTTAGCAGAACAACTTACTTCAGAACATGAATTTTCTCGTTCTAAATTCAATGAGAACTCAATAAAAATAACCGACTGTCCAGAATTAACTTTGGCATGCAACTATCGTTTGTATAAATATATTGTCAAACCTATCTAGTTTTTTTTAGTTGGTTACCAGAACTTGATTCCTAAATAGCCCTCTAAATATCTAGTTTTTGTTGTGTATTGTTATTGTTTTTTCCTTTGATAATATGCATCGTAAAATAGATGCTTAATTGAATAAATAGTGTGTCGTATTTCACAGTAGAATACTTGAAATTGCATTAAATTAAAACCATATTTAGATGTTAAGGGCTGACTTTTGCATTTGGAAAGAAAAGCTTTAGGTAAATAGTAATGATGGATTGAATGATTTCGCACAAATACGTGTTCGATATAAAATTATAGTCTTGCACGAAATGCTTTAACCAGTTGCTGATTTACTTTTTTTTTTTACACTGTAAAAAAAAGTAGGTGCCTACACTTCTTGTACACTTTAAATATATCAACTTTTCATCACTGCTATACTTTTTTCAACTTTGATCAATATATTGAAGAGATTTTAGAAATATTGTCACACAAGTTAGAGATTTTCAATGAGCTGTTTTGAACGACTTTAAGGAATAAAAATTTGGCGGAAATGAGTGTAAAACTAGGGTGGGCTCGGTGATAGCTTTCTGCGTCAACCAACCGAGCTACGGAGGACGAAATAAATTCCTCACCTTTCCGCGTATAGGGGAGAGGTGGGCAATGGAGATCACCTAAGAAAAAAGGATTGTTACTCAGTTGTTTTGCAAGATGTATTGAACAAAAATTTGTTGATACATGGTCGTATCCTTCTACAATAAGTGTGTAAAATAAAACGAGGATAACTCTTATACAGTTTTTTAGTATCATGAGAAAAAAGCAAAGTACTACTTTGATCGCTATTCCCATCACATGTTGGTAATGGCGATCACAATATAACCTTTTTCAACACTTATAGTTCCATATGTAGTTTGTAGAAAATTAAGCCTATGAAAACGAAAGTGGTGTCAGCCAATTTCCAGTAAGGTTTAGTTATGTCCAGAAGATTGGTTCCCCGCACCAAAATATTATAAATGGAATGTAAAGCACGTCTAGCCCACTCTTAGGTCTACTGGGGCGGAGGTTTACATGCATGAGAATTCATTCTTAATTCAAGTAGCTCCCATTTTACCTTACGGTGCACAGCTTTCACCCTTTCGCAAAGTCTGTACCTTCTACCATGTGCACCATAGATTCATGCTTGAACCAACTTCACAACCGGGAGGGGCTACTTCCTAATATCATTTAGAATTAAATCGTTTGACTGATATGTTGTTTATTATTGCAGGTACATTGCTACGAACGCCATTTTAATGTAGGAATTATGGATAGTATGTCTAAGCAAGATAGCCGTCAGGACATAGAGGCAAAGTGGACAATTTTGTGTTCAATTTGCTAAATAAATAAACTGGTACCATTGGAGTTACCATTGACCATAGCGGTACTTACAGCAAATAAGGATTTGAAGTAATTCCTGTATTCCAAGGGTTCAGTGCATGCCTCGAGTAGGCATCTTAGGTTTAGGTCTACTTGAAATATTGCAAATGTTCGTTGAGAATAGCGACCGCTGTGATGCAAAACCGATCATGTTGATCGTCATTCCCAAAACTGCGCCATTTTGAAAATTAAGCTGGTTATTTTCTAAAAGGTAGTTTATCTGAAATTTAAATGTTGCCATGTGTTAGACATATATATCACTTCTTATTAAACTTAGTAACTTCAGGATATTACTAAATAAAAGTGTATTTACCATGGGTTGAAGTATACAGATTCTTATAATAAAACAGGAAAAAAAAAACAAGTTTCTGCACGCTGTAGTCTTTACTTCCTCGACACTACACAAGTACCTTTGCTACGCAAGACAGACGGCAACACTAGTTTGGCTTCTCCTTGCATACCGGAAGATGGGAACTGGGCCAATCGCCATTCCCAACTGATCGGCATTCCCTTCCTCTCTCCTATACTGAAAAAGTTATACGCAAAAACAAGTTCTCTGTAATTTGTAGGATATATTCAACACGAAATGTATAAAAATACATGAGTGATATAAAATTGAGTCATTTAAATTATACAAGAAGTACATTTTTATAGTGTACCTATGAATAACGTTATGTTCAAATATTGAGGTATTGTTTTGTTATCATGTTAATGGCTTTATTTTTGTGATGACACGTTGATATCTTTCATTTCTGTGTGTGTGTCACCGTAAATTTATAGTAAAATTTGTACTCTAATGCATACATGATATTTCCAGAAATTCCCTACAACAACTCAAATCCTTTTACGGCAGTTATATGATACGAACTTGTCATAAAACAACTTTCAAATTGACAAAGATGATTTAAATGTAATCACATTTCGTGAAACGAAACTATAACTACACAATCTAGAGCAAAAATAGTGTGGTTATTATATTGTTAACGGTCAAACCTAACTATATTCACAACACAATGTATAAACAAACATGGGAAGAACCATCTGACTACGCGTGGTCCTACAAGTAACGTGGAAAAATAGACTGATAAGTCTGCAGTGCATTGAAGAGATAGCGTACCGGTAGTTTAAAACCCCGCTTAGATATGTTACTCTGATACAAGTTCTCCCAGGTTAGATTCCAGCCCTGAAACAAGTGGTTTCCTCGCATCGTTGTAGTAATGAGGCCCAGTCCTCTAAGAGAGACCTTAAAGTAAGCGTCATCTAATTATAATTTCTTTGTATTAAAATTTAGTATTTTGGGTAACATTCATAAGTCCTAAATTACAGAAGTGCTAAATTGCAGAAGTCCTAAAAAAAAACTTTCACAAGTCCTAAAGTGCAATTTAGGACTTCTGCAATTTAGGACTCGTGCTATTTAGGACTTCTGTAAAATCCAGAGAACTGGCGTCTTGTCTTTTAGGAGATCTGGAATTTGGGACTTGTGCAATTTTGGACTTATGCAAAATCCAGAAAATTGGCTTCTCGTCTATTAGGACTTCTGCAATTTAGGACTTCTGCAAATTCCAGAGAATTGGCTTCTTGCCTTTTAGGACTTCTGAAATTTAGGACTTGTGTCCGAGCAGGGATCCGAGCTGTCTCTCCACGGCTCTGTTTTACAGAATCACATCAGGACAATATTGAAATGTTAGGTAAAACTGCTCAAACAGAGCTATACATAAATAAAAGTTTTAAAGTTAACAAATATGGTTTCAATGTGTCAGCAGACTGCTTACGCCTGTTTACACTTAATTGAGCTGATGAAATAAACCAAAATCTTAAACTTTATTAAACTTGCTATACGTATGTGTTTGATCAGTTGGAACATCTAGTTGGAATAAGTAAAATCTCTAAAAGAATTTCAGTCATGATCCCACCCTGAGCAGAATTCAAACAAACTATACCAGAATATTCGCCAAATTGAAAATAGCTATCCAGGCAACTAAACTATGATGGCTCTAGATTCGTACTTTTGTACGATTGATATGATGTTATAAATAAAAGACAAATATCTAAACAAAGAAAATATGTTCTCATGTATTGCATGAAAAAAAAAACAGAATAGTACTAAGTTTAACAATGGTAAGCTAAAAGATTTCCGGATGTATAAAAAAGCACTTTAAAAGCACTTATTTCCTATTCTGCGTTGTGACCACACGAATTCTTGAAGTATGAAATAAGACTATCTTTAGTACGAGAGCTGAGAGCTCTGGGTGTTGCGTTGAGAAGAAAAAAATTAAGTCCAAAACTCTATTCTGTAATGAAGCAGCTGGACCACTAATTACGCCATTAGTTTTCTTGCTCCAACACTAGAGTAACACAAAACACAGAAGGTTAGAAGAAAGGAAAAGAGAGAGGTAGAGAGGAAGGAAGAGGAAAGAGAGATGAAGTACTTCTTAAAGTGACGAAGAGGACGTTTTAGCTTCCATTCATACTTCAGAGATAATGTCCTTAATAGACGTTTTCTGTGTTATCATCATCAGCCGAGTGCAAAGAACAGGAAGTATGCTACTCTGTCCCAACAAATTTAACAGAGTTGAAAAACTACGCTAGATTTCTGACTGCTTTGGGTAGGGAGATGGGGGCTGAGGAGTTGGTGTCGTGTTGGTTGGTTTATTGACTGAACCATTTCAAACATGCCTCCCTTCTTCCCCATTACAGAAAGTCTTTAATGAGTAAAGAACTTCTGTTTCCCCTCAGAAAAGACAATCAACTCACTTCAAGAACATTAGCATGTGCGTATGTGTATCTGTGTGCATATCATTTATTCTCTTCGTTTCTTTCTCTCTCTTATCCTCATACCACTTTGTTGTTTTTTCCTCATGGAAGAAGGAATTTCCAGTATGCGCTTTTCTGCCAACTGCACCACCCAAAACTACTTCTGCTTTATACTGCACATTTCCCTCCTCCACCTTCCCGAGTCGCCTCTTGATTGTTTTTTCTCATTCTCCTCTTTTAGTCTGTGCTTTCTGTTTCCAGGCGTAGGGGATGAGGGGTAAGAAGAGGCGACGACTCCTTCGGCACCTAATTACGGAAATAGAGAAAATCTGGAGACTGCCAAGTTTGAATGGAGCCCTTGGGAATGGTTCTGCGGGCGAACAGATACTTCTGTTTCTCTCTTCCTCTTTCTATCCGTGTGCTTGAGATGCCAGGACGCTAATGTGTTGCCTTGCTTTTGCGAATTAGTTGAGTCAGAAAAGCAAACCTGGGTGTGCGTTTGCAGGTTGGAAAGCAAGCAAAAGGCAACACACACACAGCAAAGGCATTCAACACCTTCTCTTCACTTCTAGAAGTCGTGCAAGGTCTCCAGAGGTGAAGAGTGTAAATGGAGGAGTCTCAGATACAGAAGATACAGGACAGGGCGAGAGAGCAGGGCCTTCTTAGAAATCAAATTGCACAAGACCGAAAAGAAAAGAAATGGAAGGTTGTAGAGACGAGGGGGAAGGAGATGCCAAGAGAGAGAGAAGAAGAGAAAAAGACGAACACCATTACTATTTAGAAAGAAGTATTTACATACTAAAAGACGTCTCACTTAAAACAGTGTTTTCCAAATAGATCTCTGACTGCTAGGAAGATCAATACATTAAAAGTTAGTTTGCAGCGTCTTAATTCAATATAAGGTAATGAAGTGCATTTCGCCCTTTACAAGTTTTGCTGTGCTTTTCAATCTTGCGAAAGAAAACTCTTTGGAGGTATTTATTTTACCTCACTTCTTTATTTTCCTCTTGTCTTCCTCTGATCTTTTATACTCCTATTTCCTTTCTGTACTACATTCCAATTTACTTTCTAGTGAAAAGAATTTAAGATAAAAAAATTCTTTGCTCAGCTATTTTTTTTTAAATTCCTTTCTAAGTAATTAACAAGTATTTCTTTTTCTTGGTGGGCTTCATTTGTTAAATTAGAAATTTCACTTCACAATGTCATTTAAATAATGTAGATACGAAATTAAAGTTCTTCATGTAAATACGACTGGACTGGATTAGAGGAATTTTTTTTCCGGAATCAGAGGAATTATTATTGATTTCAATTCGATTATGGTGTGTCAGTTTGATTTGATTTTATCCATTAGATGTATTCCCTTACGTAGAATACTATACCTATTCAATTTTAATGATTGTGTCTCAGCAATCGTTTGAAACCACTATTTTTATATGTTATATGTTTATATATATATATATTGGATAAGTTCTTATGTTCTTCTATCCGTACATTCAGAAATCATCCCGCATCATGTTATACTTCTTGCATATGTTTTCTTTCTTCTCGTTGTATCTAGAGCTGTTCTGTTGATTTCCTTTAAGAACTCTCACTCAGTGTAACATGTTGAAAAATGCTAAATATGCTTGTCGACGTAGTGAATAGGGACCGAATCAGGGTCATCATATTGCCGGCCTACTACTTTACCACTAAAACATAACCAGCTACTGGGAGACCCAGATTCGATTCTCGATAACTGCAAAGAACAATTTCTGACTGCATTTTCAACAGTCTCTGTTTTCGATTGCTTTTCTTAGCATCCCTGTCGTGCAAATTATGCGCAATGTGCTTAAGCAATACTGCATTTCAAATGTTTTTGTTTTTCTCTTATTTCAATTGCTGAATGTTATTGGGTTTATTCCTTTCGTTGAACGAAGATGGACGAAATTATATTGAATTTACGTACAATGAAGAACAGTTTATCCGCCGTGTGGATCAACAATTTTCTGTTATGATGCCACTGTAGAATAAGGTTCTGCTTTCTTAAATTCGTAAACGCCCCAAACCGCACTACTGCCTGGTCGGCTCATGAATTCGTGTTTATATCTCAGAAATACAATTCGCTGTTTGACATTACTTTAAGCGTATTCGTTGTTTGGAATAGCAAATTTTCAGATTTTTCTCAAGCTCGAAGAAGTTCTTGGTTTAATTTCCCAGTTATGTGCTGACCAATCAAAAAGATTGTACCATATTTAACTTGATAACCATATTTAATGAGCACTTGAATTCATAATGTGATAAAATACAAAGTACGAGAAGTGCAGTTAAACTAAAAAGAAACGCTATAAGTATAATTCACCTTAGCTTCTACAAGAAGAGAATATTCTTAAACCAAGTACAATTCCTTGAATGGTATGCAACCCACTCCACGCTGAAACGTTGAGGTGAAAAGACGTGTCAGGATTCGCGCGATTTGTGACCATGAACAACAATTCCCATAACCATTTTCTTCAATTAATATCAAGATTGTTTCAAGGATAAGACTTATCGGTCAAACATCGAGCGGATAAGAATTTAATGTTATGACATTTAAACTTGCAACAAGAATATTTTGTTCGGGTTGTGCGTGACTACGTTCACAAGATATAATACTTCTTGTTTTCCCTTTTTCTCATTCCTATTTGCACATACACGCATCTATATAGACAGAAATAAATGAAAATACCAAAGAAAGGAAGCATAGGACTTTTCTATACAGTTATCTCGTAAGAATGACCCTATGCCAATGTCCTCATTTAATCCAAAGCGTATCTTCTATATCTTACGTGCATACGCATACTATTTTTATAAAAACAATTTCACTTAATTTTCTCCTATTTTTTTTTTTCTTAATTTTACTAAATGAAGGGCAGAATGATACCTAGAATCTGCCCTTGAGGTTTCTTTTCTCATTCATCTGGTTGGAATCTATGTTCACCGACAAACGTCAACTCTCGAGTCCTGAGATATAATAGATAGAAAGTTTCATAATAAATGCAAGAAAGCCAGGCAGGCTTCTTTTATTTTCTTTAAAAAAAACTATTTTTTTTTTCAGAAGCAATATCTTTCAGATCGATAATACTAGATCTGAGTAATCATTCATGTAGCTAGAGCAAACTTCCACTTATCTCTAACTATTATTTTTTTTTTTTTGTAATGGAAACAAAACAGAATTTTCCATTTATTTTCTTCAATCATAAAAGTATAAAGCATTTCTATATTCTTTTGGTACTCAAATTATCGTATTTTCTTTAGCGCAAATATTTTTTTTAGCATATCCGACTCACTTTATATAGAAATCTTGTAGCTGGTGATATATTGAAATGGGGGTAAAAAATAGCTCGCTGAATTTACTGATATCACGCTTCAGTGTGCCAGAGTGATATTAAATTAACATGAAACAGTTAATTAATGTAATGTAATCATGGTATGTTAACAATTATTTTAAATATATTTGAATTTCCATTTCAATTCAATTTCAAGATTACTGGAAACACGGTTAAAGTTTTGTGTGTAAATATTATGCTGTATTAACTTTACCAGTTGTGATGCTCAAGTACCCTAAACCATTTGGAAAATAAATTTTTAGTTTATATTTCCTACAAACATTCTTGTATTTTTCCTAAACATTGTTAACATACATCTCTGTATCTCAGATAGCCTTTCTCTGGGCTATTGTAAAGGACCTACTGGACAGCTAACGAAGCTCAGGTGTTGATAAATAGTACATGGGCCTACCATTGCAACTAACGAAGAAAATCAAGTTACTTCATTTCAAAAACGAAAATCACTTAAGTTGCAAACTGACGTAATATCCCAAGATCTTGTTACCAGTGTATGCTGAAATACAAGAAGTTAGGAGCGGAGAAAAAACCTTAGTTCTGACTTCAACAGGTGGGCTTAAAACACTTTGTCACGGAAACAAGTCAACTCTATAACGTCAACTCTATACACTGAATTTATTTAATATCAACGTTCATGAAAAGAGAATACCAAAGCAACATTGTTGAAAGCTTTAACTAATTCTCACCAAAGTAAAAGACTCAATAATATACTAATGCTTAATTGGGGTACTAATATCATTCTGATAGTATCGTTTTAAGACCACATATATATAGATCACAATGTGTAATTTCAAGATCAACTCTAATGACGAAAGACTAATTTAGAATTTAAGAGGTATTATTCATTAGAATTCAAACTACAATACAAAATACTGATGGAGACTTAAACCATGATTAAAACTGATTGATTGACTTAAGTTAATCTCATCTATCCTCTGAAACAACTCCAACTACGAGAGATAAATTACTAAAATATTGACCAGAAATAGCCATTTATAGCAGAACATTCATTGGTCGCTTTACAAAAGACTTTGCACAATCTGTTACAAGGGTAACAAATGTCCTTACTCACGACAATCCACTGAAGGATTAATTGTGTATTCAGAGTTGCTATTGTACCTTTTTAGAAACAGAGAGAGAGAGAGAGAGAGAGAGAGAGAAAAGAAAAATCCCTATCGCATCCAACAAAACACACACACATATATATATATATATATATACCGACAAATCAATGGTTTCGGATACGTGCCGGTTCAAAGGCATTTTCTGAAGAGAGTAGAAACGAGAGAGGGAGAGAGAAACCAACAAAGCTAACTAGAAAGGGACAAAGTCCTTCTAAACTACATACATGCAAGCGTTGTTAGCAAAAGTGGGAGAATTGTTGCAGGAAAAAAGATTTGGGCCAGAGTTCGCTGTAAATTACATGTTAACGCATAGTCTTTCTCTTTTTGGTGGGTGGAGTACATGAAAATAAGTGTTACCAATGTAAATCATCGTCTTTTAGCTGTCAGAAAGCAAATAAAAAGTTAATTTACTTCTTTATCGGCTATTTGCTACTGCTTTTGAAGCGTAACAATAAATATAACGAATGCATTGTAATACATTTATTGCCTCTTCTTATCTTAATTTTGTATTAAAATGAACTCAAACTGAAATGTCGAACTAATTCTTATAAACAATAATAACTCAGTAACTGTTCCTACCTTACAATATATATTTTCTACGTGATTCAAAGTGATTTCAGGAGATCGATCTGAAATATCTGGTTTCTGATATGTCAGTAACAATAGAAGAAAAGGTTTTATTACAGTAGAAATTATTATTATTATCACTATTAGCCGAGTACCCTAGTTTTACCTACAATTCTAGACAGCCCATAGTAATTTTATGCCAAAATTAAAGCAAAACTACATTACATTCTCTTATTTTCATATTCAAAAATGACTTTCTAACTAACAGTTCGCTATTAAATATATTGCAAGTTAATTATTAATGTAGAAGATTATGAAATGGGCTATATTTTATTGAGATTCTTGATGAAATTCTTGAAAATGTGTAGTTAATTTTCTATCATCAGGTAACGTATTTGCTGAGATCTAATTCGCATAATGCCTTTCATTTATTGGAGTTGTGCGTCTAGTTATGTAGTTTCCAGTCCTTTTAGTTAGCATTTCGACCCAACACATAAAATGAAATAAGATATAATTTTCTTATATTTATTTATCATAATATTAATGTTTACATAACTTTGACTTACATTGCATTTCAGATTATTAATACCTTCAAGAAAATGCAGGTATAGCTCCAATATCTGGTGTAACTTATTAATGTTATGACAGTTTTTTCAGTAAATTATATTTTTAAAAAGAATGTTCAATTCGTTTTGTGTATTAATCATTTTGTTATACCTTTATTTTCTTCAAATTTATATATATTTTTAATAATTTGTCACCTACCAGCTTCTCTGACAATATTCGTTCGCACTGTCTGCTTTCCAAAAATACACTAATTTTCATAAGAAAATTGAATTTTTTGTGATAAGTTTTACGTTCGTTAACGTCATACGAACTAGCATGTTCTGACATATATTTTTTTGCAATGGATATTGCCTTTGACTCTTCTTTTCTGTTTGTTAGTCTCAAATGAAAAAAAATAGCGCGTTCTGGCGTATATTAATGTATACTAGTGAGAATGAAAAAATAATATATCACACTGAGGGACTCGGGTACAATCACAAATGTCAAATTTAGTCAAGATTCAATAAACGGGCTAACAGGAGTTCAAGTAGAACGAAATACAGATCTGGTGCTAGTATATTGGTGCTTTAATCCTAAAGTTTTCTCTTATTCACCTCAAAATCACTTAGTGAGAGGTTAGATTTCACCTTTGAAGCAGTTTGAAAATGAAAGATTTGTATTTTCTTATTTTATTCAGTAGATTGCAGCATCAAAATAATACGGAATTTAGAGTTTGTAATGATTTAAGTGCTTATCTACAATATCAAGTGCTATCCAGATATATCCACAATGTAGAAAGTATCCACTAATTACATCTCAGAAGGCAAAAATAATATCAATAACCCAAAACTTTACTAAAATTGTAATCTACGAAATTCTCCAATAACTATTTCCCACATAAACATACCTCTCTTCTACGTAAATTGAAGCATTTACAAAACTTTTGTTAAAATTACAATAAAAATACTATAACCTAGTTTGATATAATTGTTTCTAAAACTGACCTAATTTTCTGCCTCTTATTAAACATGGAAAATTAATGAGAACTGAAGGTGAAACGTATATACATTTTTCGGAATATCAAGAAAAAATAGTAGACTTTTCAACTTCTCTTGACAGCAGTCACGCAAATTTTAGTTAACTAAGTACTTGTGTGGTATTGAGGTCATAATCTAATTAGCACCTTTAATTAATCATTTTGACGTTTATATAATTCTCAGATATGTGTCAATGCGTGTATAAATCTCACTGATAGTTTTAAAAAAGTAGTTGCGCAATTAATTAGAAATGAAATAATTCTTTCTCCTGAGAAAACGTAATAGATGATGTTGAATTGTTTTTTTAATTGCGAGAAATTGAAAAGAACAATTTTCTAATAAATCATTTGATAAATGGCCAATTAAAATATGCAGCTTATAATTAACAAAAGTTGTGTCTATTAATTGTTACCACCTCCTTTTGAAATTAATCAATGAATTACGAGAAAGTACAGATGAATAATTACACCTGATTTCAAAGAATCAAGTGATATTAATATAATTAATTTACGACCAAGATGCACATTTATCTTACAGCTTTCTCAACACTGCAATCAAGGGTTTCAACGTGATGAAATGTTTTGCATTTGTTTGTATGTAGTAAATAGCTAAACTCAGAATCAACCTTGGTTTTAGTAGTTTCAAGTATAGAATAGAAGGTTGCATTTTTCATTGGCATCTTGAATAGAAGACCAGCCCCGTGGTTGAGTAACGAATGTTGTTGTTGACTGTAAGTCACCACTTATGAGGAAGTGCAGGTTCAAATCTATTGTACACTGGCCATTCTGACTGAGATTTTCCCTTATTTGGCTCATTATACTAAGTGAATGCCGAGTCATTTTTTATTATTACGAGTTGAGTCACTACATCTCCATTTCTTCTCCCATAAATAGAGTATGCCAAGTACCATTTAAGAACAAAGGCTTAATATTACATAAATCTCACGAATGGAAAAGTTACTAAATTTATTCGAAATTAGGCTGCTAAATATAATTTTATTTCGAATGCATCTCTGCCGCAATATTTCAGTTCGCACTTTGTTGTATTCCGACTCTTTGATAGCTATTAAACTCAGTTTTAAATGGAAGGATCACTACAGCCCAATCGTATTAGTTTGCTCCCAACATAGGCGTTAGAAGGTACAGAGGCGAACAATCGCTCTTAAGACCTCTTTTATGCAAACGTCACGACAAATCACGACAAGTTAAAGATTGGAGTAAACAAAACTTCATTTTGATTTTATTTATATTCTTTAGGAACCTTTGACTCTGGCCTAAAACCAAAGTTAATTATAAGCTGAAGTTTGAAAATCTAACTTCATCAAATTCTGCGAAGTCAGGAGAGATCTACGGAAACAGAATAATATATTTCTGAACTTTTTAAGCCAACTTGTCTACAGATATAATCTGACAATTTTAGATTTTTGTGGTCTTCTGTAGTTAAACAAAATTTATTTATTTAAAAGTAAATTACAGCGTAGTTTTTAACTTAGTAAAAAATAACCATTTCATACTGTCAATAGTGTCAACAGAATAAAAATATACTAGGCTAAACACAAAAGAATTACACCAATGTAGAGACAATTTTTTAAAATCATTACAGCTAATCCAAATATCGTAATAATGCATACGTTATATATATATATATAGATAGATAGATAGATAGATAGATAGATAGATAGATAGATATAGATATAGATATGTTAATATTATGCAATGTAAAATACAAAGTAAATAATCAAATATAGATATGAGAATTATATAACACTGATAATGCAAATATAATTAAATGATTTATAATCCCCTTTAGGAGTTAATATGCTCATCGTAAGCCTCCGTTTTGCCATTCTATCTTTATAAACTAGACCTCGCAAAAGTAATTTAGTATAATTTATTACATCATTCTGGAAACTTGTCTGGCTTTGAGTAGATATGTCTACCTCATTTTTCATTCCACATAACCTATTATATGAAAAGAACATTCTCCGAATGGATGACTTAAAAAAAAAACTCAGTTCGGGCTTTCTTCATTCAATGGAAAAGCCTTTTGTTATCCATTCGGATTCTAGTGTCAGGTATCCTAAGTTGGATTTCGGAGACTAAGCCTCTACACTACACAGTTATGAATTAATTTATAAAGAGAGAGAGATTCAATAGATTCAATAATAACTCTCCTATCTCCAGAGTAATGGGCTCAAAATTCTCAATTGCTGTTACCGACCATACAATTCATTTTATCTTATCTTATCAAAATTCTCAATTAAGTTTACGTACTGTTCAAATTTAGGATAATCAAGTTATTTTATATGTTAGCAGCCTGAGAAATTTAGATTTTTTTTCTATTTTCTGACAATTAATTTGAGGGTGGGATTGCAGAGGATGGATGCATATTCAAGTTTCGGTGGAACCAGCGAATAATATAACTTTTGGTATGTACTAGTTATTTTGAAGTTCCTTTCTGTTCTATAAATTAATCCTAAGATTCAGCATTTTTATTTATGACGTTTAGGCATCTAAGACTCAGGCCGGAGTACGGTAGGGGAAAGGATTCAGGAAGGTGTCGGCCAGGGTCTATGTTGAAAATGTTATCACAGCATTTGTCTGGTGTGACTGAGGAAAAACCCTGAAAAAACTCAGTCAGGATAGTCGACCACTGGGATTGAACCATGGACATCCCGAATGCTACACCAACGCTCTACCACTGAGCTACGGCGTCTCGGTAATAGAATTTTGCAAGACTCTGCTCTTATATTCTTTAGAGTTTAGTTTAGAGTCAAAAATAACCCGAAGATATTTTATTTTTTCTGGTCAGAGTTAAATAGTGTTAATAATTGAGTAAGGGAACTGAAAAAACATTCATCGTCTATTAAATGTAATTGTTTAATTTCATATAATTTTTCATATTCATATATCTAGTTTATTTCTGTGACACCACCTACTTATGCTATCTAAATGTACTTTATCTAAAATAGATGCTATCTAAAAAGTACTTTAGACAGTGTTTCTGAGAGCGAAATTGGTTTTGATAGTACCATCTTTTTTGCAACTTCAGTTATGTTCTGACTGGAAATTATCAAATAATTCTGTCCCTGAAAATAATTATACAAACTTATAGCCTCACAGCCAAAGTAGTGACTGGTTTCTGTTAACAAATCAGCATTCAGTTCTAGTTCCTATACTCCTGGGTATATACTACTATTATTACATCTTTCTTCTACGAAAAGTAAAAAAATACAAGTCACAATAAATTAATAGAGGAATGGAGAAGTAAAGAAAACGTCATCTGAAAACAATGCACTGTTTATGCCACAAGGCACAAAACAAATTCTAACTTCATGGTCGCATATCGCCAGCAGCCATTTTTCCCAATTACGTTATTTACTTGACCGTACCGTAACATCCGGGCTTCTGTTAAGGAAATTGTGATGCTACATTATCCATCCATATAGTTTGGTTCACTTATTTTTTCCTCTACTGCTTTCCACGATGAATAATATTCATCGTGGGAAGTATATATTATTTTTTTTTCTTTTTTTAAACTTTCCAAATCACACAGTTTGGCTATATTTGTAGCAATGTTTCATTGCTCATGTCTTAGTTACGGTAGAGTGCCTCAGGTAGCTTGTGTTTTCTCCATCTGAATGCAATCAACTGTCGGCACTTTCACAGTGAACCTTATTATTTACGGTTTCTGAATTTTGATTATAATTGAAACGGAAACGCGAAATATTCTGAAGTTTGTATATCTAAGCATGGTTGTACTTTGTGTAAGATAAATGTATTATTCATTAAAATAAAATTTATTGGGAACAGCATAGTAGGTGGAAAAAATGTTATAAAACAAATATTCAGTGTGGAACAGTATTTCTGTCACTCTGATCTCCAGAATAAATTTAAAACCTGTTTGTAATAAGTCTCCACAAATAATTCCAATAAATATCTCCACTGCAGTCTAATGGATACAGCCATTATCTTATATCATGACTAAGAAGGCTGTACAAGTTCGACTCCTGTTCACATTATTCATGGTAACTGATGTTTTTCAGGTCGCTGTTCTCCCCATTCGTGTTCCTGGAAAATATGTTCATCACTGAAGTCATCCCTCAGACGTGTGACTGACTTGCACCAGAAATATCAACAACATTTACATAGATAGACCACTTCAATATTAACAGAGATTTCCCATCTAAAGGAACAAACAATTTCAAATGATTTTCCAAAGAGTACATATTACTTGATATTGATCTGAAATGACTTACTTCCACCGTTAAAATGCCTTTTTAAAATTAAACATTATATATTTCTGAAAACCAAGTTATGCCTTAAGAAAATTGAATGCTTTAACTGGAGTGTTAAGTCTTTTAGCTTTACTTGTATTTGTCGGAGAAAGAAATTTGACCTTATTCCAAATATCACTCTAGCATCCCCTGGTGTAACCAAGCCAAATGAGTAAAATTATGGAAATTCCCAAATATGAAGTTAGCAGGTCACTACTGAACCATATTAGCTGAGTACTTTTTTTTCTTTCGTGTAATACGTTATAATTACACCATCAACTAATTTTGGTTCCAGCTTAGACCTACAAAAAGCTATAACTGTATACTTCTACCATGCAGTTCAGTGGCATTTCGAAATTTCTCTAACATTCATTTATTGTTTTCCAATTTTATCTTATATAAGTAAATTTGTATCGAACACCTGTACTTTAATTGTTTCTTAAACCATGGGCTGAGGAAATCTAATTTCAAAGTTTTCCTCATCCAAGAATCTTTACCAAAGAATACTAGGCACGTACATAAAGTTCACATGTTAATTCATACAAAATTAGTATTTCAGGTTTGAAGGATTTATGGTATATTTTAAAACTGATTTTAAAAAATGTTTGCTTGGGGAAACAGATATCTCAACAAAGCAGACTTTCTTAGTACTCGTTCTCATATAAAATAGCGTTTCAGACAATAAGTCTGGTCCAGATTTAGTAAGAAAATTTATGTTATGTCTTCAAAACATTTACTAAGAAGTTGTCGGGAAAAACATAAAAGGATAAACATAAAAACAAGAACATAGTGATATATTTTTATCAGTGCTAATTGGTATTTACACTAAACCTATTTAGAATTTCAAGTGTAGCATGTTTTGCAATGTAGACTTGAATTGTCTTATTTTTATCAAACAAAACTTGGAGATACGTCGAAAACACTGTTTCGTGTTATATTTCATGTAGGACATTTTCGAATACACTTTACTTTTTTATAATCTATGCTATAATAGTGTATCTGCACTTGAATCTACTTAGTTATTTCTTTGTCAGTTTCAAACAGGGCATGTAACAGCCTTCCTTAAAAGCTTCAAGTTGTTCGAGGGAGGAACAAACATTCTTAAAAAATACGAGAAACCATCTACCACAAACAGTAAGAAGAGCCTCTAAACTGTAATTCTTTCACCGCGTTGCTAACTAGCATGCATTGCTAGTTTATCCATTATTCGGATGCCTTCTAAATGTAGATATACGGCATATCTCGTACTATACCGCACATATAACTCTCAACATTTGTTCTTCAACATCACCAAATATATCATCAGAAATAAGCACTTACAAGAAACCACCTTGAAATCTTAAAGATCTTAAATCCCCGTCTTATACACAATCCTCTACACGCAAAAGCAACTATCCCCATGAATGAAAGGAGAAAAACAAAACAAAAATGGAAAGAAAACAAAATGAAGAAAAAATGTTCCGAACTTGCTGCATCACAGATCTTCTTTTATCGTATTCCTTGTCTGAGATATTTCTCAGAGACTGAAAAGAGGATTACCATGCAGCTACTAAAAACTTAAAGGTTGGTAAATTTTCTCTCTTAGTCTCTCTCTCCATATACGGTGTGGTCGGTTTTGTTGCCGACCAAATCTCTCGGGAAAATTTACCGCTGCAAACCCCATGCGCCTACCGGTTAAAAAACACCTGTAAACTTGGAATGGTTCCTAACTGAAGGAACAAACTTTGTTCGTTTAAACTAGTGATTCCCAATCGGAAAGCTGCAGCACCATGATGTGCCACGATTACTGACCAGGGAAGGCGCGAATCGAGAAAGGTTAGTCAATAGTTTATACTGATCTAACATCAGCACATGGTTGAGAATTTTCCTTGTGTGGAAGCATCTTTAACCAGCATCGAAAGTGAAAGCAGTTTTAGATGCTACTAGCAAACCCTAGCTGAGTACTCTTTTAATGTTCACTCCTCAAAGGCTACTACTTCACAATTTATCTATGTTCTGAGGTGTCGCAGTGATTGATCAGGGTATCAGGAGTGACGTAAAAAATGGCTGAGAACCACCGCTTTAAACAATAATACACTGAAAGGAATATTACTGCAGGTTCCTCAAATGTGTACGTTTCCTCCGTAAGTAGTGGAAAAACGAGGACCCATTTCACACAGCGTGGGATGCAATCACACGTTTTCTGGGAGTGCCCAAGTATCTGGCACTTGTAACACTGCAGAATTCCTGGTGCTTTATACGGTTCGACAGTGGCCGTGTGGCTAAGCAGGTACTTGAGTTGGTAAATTTCGTGAATATTGGGCTCCTTGCAAAGAGACACCAAGAATAGGTGATAGAGCTTTTTGGTGTTGGTATCTTTATCTTTATCGTGCAACTGAGACATCTCAATGACGGGATATTCAAGATCCAACAAATCCTGATATATGTCCTTGGTTAGTGTATCGATAGGTAACTTTCGGATGACTACTTTCAATTGTCTTTCTTTCTCAGAAGCTCAGTAGCGTATTGGCATTTCTGCTGAACGCAGTAAGCTACGATCTTGTCATAATCAGCCCGAATTACCTGAAAACGTATGTAATCAGCGGCATGTTTTACATGAGGTTATATTTTACATATAGCAGACAGCGTTTTATCGAATTGATTTTTTTTTCTTTTTTGCCATAAATGTAAATAGGCGAAGGTGAGGAAATGACAGATTCGGACCGAGCCAGCATTTGACTCATTGTCATCGTCGGTGATCAATGGTTCATACAAATTAGAAGTTTGGACTGGAGTAGTAGCAGGTTGTTTTTGTCCGGCTTTAAATACCCTTTTAGGGACATTATATCCTTCAGTATCCATTTCATGAGGTATATCAGTGATAGCAGAATTACTGCCTTGAGTATTTTGCGTTTCCGATAGACCAGGAAAGTCTTCATTAGAGTTAATATCTGGAGCAGAAGTGGGCTGAGGGAGTTGATCAGGAGAAAAAAATAACATTCTTTTCTTGTTCTCGGGAGTATTGCGTCAAGTATCGATTGTTGGAACGTTGACTCATCTGTTTGATAAAATTTATATCGAGCAGTAACTTGTCGGTTATTGTCAGCAATGGTTCGAGTCTTCAAGTTAGGCGTGAGATCTTTGCGCCCCAAAGGCCGCGGTTTCTTATTTAAATGCAAATCTTCCACTTTGGTAGTAACTCTGGATAGCGTGTGGAGAAGGATTGCTACCCATCGTGAATAGAGCAGAGGCCTCGTCGAAAGTCATGGGAGATAAACACCCGCAATCCCAAGGGCCACCGGGCTTCTGGAGGAAAGTGTACTTCTTTGGTAGTTACAGAGAACTACCAACTCCCTCTTTCAATTTATTAAGTTTTTATTTTTATTCAAGTTTATTTTCCGTTACTGGTGAGCGCACCGAGCACCGAAGTCAGCAAATAGGCAACCAAATTGGCAGAAGCAAGAGACACAGGCATCAGCAGCTTACGGTATACTGTTACTTTCTGGTTAGATAATGTGAGAATCCTACAGATCCAATTTCTGATTTGGGGAAACCTACTGCTGCCAGGATGGCCAACGAGCACGAATGTAGGAAATATACGTATTTGAATTCCATTGGATGGTGTCATCTACTTGTTTTCTGTATGTGCAGTGCGTATTAGCCTACGGTATGTCATGTTAAGCAGAATGGAATATCATTGCTGTAAATGTAATTCCAACTTCACTATATTAGAGGCATGAGGGATACTATATTGTAATCGATTCATGACCCTCTCGCTGTTAACTCTTTTATGTTATTTCATTACTTTTTTCTATTTTTGGCTTCAGATTTGATATGTTATGTTAGCTTAGGTGAGGTGCAGTTTCGGTAACTTAGATTCTATAAAATTGAAAGTACAAGGGCCATGAAGTAATTACAATGGAACAGCTCCGAGGGATCGACAAAATAATATAACATTATTCCAGTAATACTCCAACATTACAACGCACGTAACCTCCGTTATAATGTCATTCTACAAAAACGGTGATCAGCGAGCGCGGCAAGTTCCCAGCCGAACCGACCACGCCTGGTGCCAAGTAGTTTCACGAAACACCAAAAAAGAGCACACAACAGTTAAATCACCATTTTCAATACATTACTGCTTACTTAATAATTACCCCAGTACCACCAAATTACCCACATTTGCAAGGAAGAACATCTTCTATAATACTACCAAACCTAAAGTGACATGGGTTCATGGGGTGCTGAGTTATAAACCCCCCAAAATTAGGTTTTTGTCGTGTAATAACCACTCACTGACTGACTCGCTATCTAGAAAAAACAAATTTGGTATAAATGTGTATGACCGTGAGTAGGTAAAGGAAAAAATCCGAAACTTTGAAAAAGTCGCCATCTTGGATACAAAATGGTCGCCAAACACATTGTTGTATAGAATACACAGCCTAAACCGCTAGGGCTATTAAATTGAAATTTGGTATGGAGTTACAATACCACTAATACATTAAGAAATTATTTTAAAATTTTCTAAAAGTCGCCATCATGAATCCAAAATGGCGGACACTAAAAATCCATTTTCCACAACGTTTGAGCTGGGGAAATGAATTTTGGTCTGAAGGTACATGATTACTAGTAGTTTAGAAAAATATTACAAAATGTTGAAAAAGTCGTCATCTTGGACCGAAAATGGACACCAAACCCATTGTTGTATATATTACACAGCCTAAACGGCTGCAGCTTGAAATATCAACTTTGGTTTGAAGATACATTATCACTAGTAGGTTACTAAAATATTACACAATGTATCCAAACACGACCCCAAGGGGGCGGCACAATAGCCCTCCAAATTGTAAAATCAATAAGGGACACAATAATTGTATAGAAAATATAACTGTTCTGCCATCTTTTTCATTAGCTATATAACTTGTTGCGAAGTGAACATTTTGTGAACGAGATCAAGTTATTTATAGTGTAAAATTATAGACGGTATTTTTGAGTTTTGTTTTCAGTGAAATATCGTAAACAGTAAATGGCCATAAACGTTTGGTTTGCGCTGTATAATGTGTTAATCAATGAAAATGGTTTCTGGCCATTAACTATATGGTTCGAGCCAAGAAATGAAAAATTAATGAGAGAAAAGAACATGAAGAATAGTAATACACAAACAAAACCTACCCCTAAATAGAAAATTATATTTACAAAAAGTTGTGATATCCGAATCCAAAACACTCAATGTCAAATACAAAGCCAAGTTCATATCTTAAGCAGTACAAAAAAGAGAGGTTTCAACATATGGAAGGAAGTTGTGATATATAAAATTGGCCAAGTTCTTTCCTAAGTAGTTCTCATATAAATTTAGTTAAGTTTTATGGAACAAATTAATTTTCCTTATACTGCTTACATGACTGGGATTGTTTTAAGAGCTAGGCCAACTGGTCTGGCAAATCTACTGGCACCTACTGAAACACTGTACTGTTCGATTAAATTTCAGACCAGTTGTCCAAGTTCTTAAAACAATCCCAGTCATGTAAGCAGTATAAGGAAAATTAATTTGTTCCATAAAACTTAGCTAAATTTATATGAGAACTACTTAGGAAAGAACGTGGCCAATTTTATATATCACAACTTCCATATGCTGAAACCTCTCTCTTTTTTGTATTGCTTATGATATGACCTTGGCTTTGTTTTTGACACGGAGTGTTTTGGATTGGGATATCTCTTACGAAAAAGTGCATTGTGTAGAGGATTCCCTACGCATTTACGAATGCAGCCTATGTTAGAATGTATGAACGATCTTGAAATTACGTTTGGACTGAGTATTTCTCTCAGTGTAGCACACATGCATTTTCTATAACTAGCAAAGCACATACTTATGTCTAACTAGTTGTAAAGGGCATGAGTGTTATTGTTATTTAAAGTAACGAAGTTTATTATTTACAGTTAAAGAGTTTACAAATGGGGCGACGAAGAGTGCGTTTGCAAACGGCAGTTTTTCCCACCTGCAAGATTACCAGTCGACAGCAAAAGCGAATCCTCAGTATATATTAACAAAAGAAGACAATTTTCTCCCCTCATTACCTTCCTTTTCAGATAAAATGCCAAATATCAAACGAAAAATGCAGCACTAAAGAATACTTATGTTAATGAACATTCACCGCTACACTATTCTGTTGTACAGAAGCAATTTTGTCAGACATCTAAGCTTTCTGTAATTGCATTAAATTTTGTGTTTTCTCAATCTTTAACTTCAGGTAAGCACTGTGAAAGAGGCCGAGTTCGAGATCCGCTCATACCGGTAATCTCGATTGGAAATTTTCAGCGGTTTTCTCAGGCTCACAAATGGAGTGTCTGGACAGTATCGTCAATACACTCAGTCCTTTTTCTTTCCGATTCCTGCTTCCAATGAAGAACTTGGCTCTGTGGCGTTGTAAAGATCAGAAATATAAGTTTTTTGTTTTTTTTTACAATATTCAAAGATCGGAAAAAGATCAAAAGCCAGTGTAGATAAAAGCATTAAGTATGATAAAATTTACCACTGCTATTGCATATATTGAAAACTAACCAGAAATATGTGGTTTACGTTTATAATGAATCAAATATTTCTTCTTGAATACGAACACATGTTTATATTATGCGTTACACAACTATTTTACGTATGCCTATAGTAAGATACAAATAAAACATATAAGGTTACTTGTTACCTCGTTTAATCTACATTGTACGTAGATTAGATATACACCACGCATGTTCAGGGTGAAATCTGTAGCACGAGTGTCTGTAGACAATGTATGTTAAGGGAACATTTTCGAAACACATTTACTCAAATTGCTAATTTTGTTGTCGCCTCCGGCCTGCTGCGTGTTTCATCAATGTTTGAACAATGTAAATACATGAAACATGTGGAAAGATTAAATGAATTTCTATTTTCCAACATTATTTCCCAGCAACGAAACAATGAATGTAGTACCTTTAAAAGATGAAAAATAATTACGAAGGAAATCACCAACAACCAAACTGTAGCAGAGCATCCATCAAAGGAAAATTATTATAACGCATTTTAAAATCATGTATATCAAGTATCCTACATAGAACTAACCAAAAGCTTAACCTTTCATAACATTCAGGCCATCATTTTCTTTCTTTCATTTGTCTATTCCTGACATTAAAGTTTAGATTTATGAACAAATTTCGATGAATAAAGTCACCGCCTAGTTTAAACTGTTACAAAAGGTTATGAATGTCGGAAAGCTGGTTACCAGCAATGAATAAATAGTTTATCATTAACAACTCTCTTTGATCTTACATTTACCTCATCCTCATATGTATTATATTTATTGAGTCGTTGGAAATGTAATTATTATGAATGTCTTACTTTCAAATCTCACCAGGTATTAGGTTCGAAATAACTAGGAGCCGTTAAATGCCCCCGACTTAAAAAAGAATGTCTAATAAGAAATTCGTCGAACAATATCATATTTATACACAACCATCGTAGAACTCAGATATGGCACCATCACCAATACACTAGGGTAGGAAAAAACACACACACACCAATTCTCTGGCAACACGAATCAGTGCACATAATCAGCAAGTGCAGACAACACCACACAGTGTGTTGTTGGGAAGCATGGCTAGTTTTGTGCCAGAAAAAGAGCATATGCGGAAAGCTCTGCTTCCATTTGAAGAAATCGGCTGCCGACGCGCATCGAATGCTTGTGGAGGCCTATGGTGACAGTGCTTTATCGGAAACAACGTGCCGAGATTGGTTTCGTCGGTTCAAAGACGGCAATTTTGACGTGAGTGACAAGAAGCGTGAAAATCGCCCCAGGAAGTTTGAGGACCATCAATTGCAGGCGCTGTTGGACGAGGACGATACCCAATCGAAACAAATGCTTGCTTACCGAGCAATTGGGCGTTACTCAAGCAGCCATTTCCATGCGTCTACGTGCCATGGGAAAGGTTCAGAAGATGGAAAATAGGTGCCGCATGAATTGACCGATCGGCAGCTGAAGAGACGTCAACACACATGCGAAATGTTGCTCACCAGATAAAGAAGAAAGTCGTTCCTGCATCGAATTGTGACGGGCGATGAAAAGTGGATATGTTTCGCGAATCCGAAACGCCAGAAATCGTAGGTTGATCTCGGCCAACCATCAACATCTTCCTCGAGACCAAATCGCTTCGGACGGAAGACGATGCTGTGTGTTTGGTGGGATCAACAGGCTATCGTCTACTTTGAGCTGTTGCAACCGGGTCAAACTGTCAATGCCCACCGCTACCACCAACAACTGATCAACGTGCACCGTGCTCTGTGTGAAAAAAGGCCGGAGTGTCAACAAAGACATGACAAGCTGATATTCCTCCACGCAACGCCCCATCGCACACGTCAAAAGTGGTCCAAAACTACTTGGAGACACTTGAGTGGGAGGTGCTACCCCAGCCCGCTTATTAACCAGACCTGGCCCCTACAGACTACCATCTTTTTGCGTCGATGGGCCACGCCCTCGCTGAGCAGCACTTCGATTCGTATGCAGAGCAGTGGTTTGCCTCGAAAGAGCAGACCTTTTTTGGCTTGGTATACACAAATTGCCCGAGAAATTGGCAAAATGTGTAGCTAGCGAGGGAAAATACTTAGAATAACTTGCTTTGTGCTTTCTGTGAACACACCATGTGTTTTGCAGACTACAAAACAGCGGATTTAAGCTTATACACCTGGTAAACAGCTAACTGTAGAATTCTTCCATTCTGAATGGTTTGTTAGAGTCCAGTCCTTATATAATAAAAGCCCATATCTGTCGTTGTGAGATATCTGCCAGGGAAAATATAGGTTGTACTGCACGCTCTTGAGGTAAAGGGGGCATCAAAGGCTTAAATTATACTTTAATTGCGTCAACTTTATTATCATCCTTTACGTTATTATGTCCTGAATTTGTTCTCATCTCTATTCCTTCACCAGTACTTCATTGCGCAATAAGTTTATTTTCATAAGTTCAGTTCCGCAT
Source organism: Lepisma saccharinum (assembly GCA_022664845.1). Taxonomy (NCBI): domain Eukaryota; kingdom Metazoa; phylum Arthropoda; class Insecta; order Zygentoma; family Lepismatidae; genus Lepisma; species Lepisma saccharinum. Next base: position 65,065 of record JAGDQP010003623.1, read on the forward strand.
TTTTCGCTCAAAGTCTTGTGAATTCGCAGTTATTGGCCGCAGATAAATACACTGAAACATTCTGTATACAAGTGGTCTCTAAGTAAATTGAAAATAAAACAATTTCCACCAATAAAATTAATTAAATTGAGGAAAAGGTTTTTCGTTTCCAAGAACCTTTTCTTTGCTCTCTCTCTAAATTTGACTCAATTACAATAATGTTTTAGTCTTAAGACACTTTTACGCCTAACGAACGACGAACTGAATGGCTATTAAAGTAAAACTAGATTCAGTAGCTAATTTTTTGTATAGAACAAAGAATAAAAGTAAACTAGGCATGCAAGTCACATTTTCTGTTCTGCATGATCACGTCTCATTAAAGCCAAGTGCTTGCGTGGGGTCAGTTTCTCGTTACGACTTCTCAGCACGATGTGCATTACGAGCCCCGCACACTTGTTCCTCCTCTTGTTCGTGAAATAAATTCACTGTGACATTTTAGTGCTACATGTTCCAAGACGTAAATAGAGCTTGTAGCAGTTACTGTTAATCTTGGTACACATTTTCTCATAACAAATTTTACTTTTCAATCAATTGCTTCCATTCAGCTGTTTCTCAGAGCTTCTTTTACGATTTCAATAAAAAAAAAAGATAAATAAGAAAGTGCTAGGCAACTCTCATGAAAGATATACAGATAGATCACTACCATGAATTACAGTCATCTATCTACTATCTACTTACCTAGAGTAGCGTATCTGTCTAAGAATTAATAATTTGTAAAATGTACTCTTCTTGTACATTTTAAGTGTACTTGCACTTATTAAATGAAAACTTTTGGTAACTTCTATACAATTTAAATTTATGTTTTTTTACAACTAAATCTGAAACAATAAGCGGTTCTGGTAGGCTTGGAAATTAAAGAAAACGATGGCGGGAACGGCAATAGATCCCGGATTATCTGTCTTAAGCAACCTGCTAAGGACAGCACAGTAGATCCGTTAGTTTCCTCGTTAGAAATGGAAGAAATTTGATGCAAAAATACAGTTAAAAGATGATAGTAAATGTTGAGCTATCTGCTCAGCTTTTCGAGCGTGTTATACACGGCTCTTAGTTGGAGTGCGTAGGTACAGGGGTGTGCATTCATCAAAATGCAGACATGTAAGACTCTAAAAGAGAAATAATTGATGCTTAGGGTAACGTTCTACTAAGTACGGCGATTTCGCGACCACGCCGTTTTTTGTCTGTTCAACTTATCATTTACTCCAATTTAATCCTACCACCTTAGATCCCAAGTTACGTAATATCAACAGTATAAAGGTCTTTGAATCTCCATGGGGCAAAATATTATTGGGCTCTGGAAAGGGTTGGCAAATCTCCTCGCTATAAGAAATTTGTCTAACATCGCTGAATGTTAACTCCACGTTCTCTCAAATGACTGTATACTTCATTCTAATCTGGAACAGATTGCGAAATAAGATATATTTTATCATATTAAGCTTACTGTGGGTTGACAAGCAATTTAATTCAAATTATTTTTTATTTATTTATTTATTTATTTATTATTATTATTATTATTATTATTATTATTATTATTATTATTATTATTTTGAAAAAAAGAAGGAAAAAACTACAGAAGAGCTAAATTAGTGCTCTCCACTGATGTAACTAAAATTACTAAAAGTAAGCAGCAGCACAGCTATGTACCAGCAAGTAGCAACGCAGTGATTATCAGAGACACTACCAAACACAAACACACTTTTCTCTTCATGTCTCTTTGCAATTATACAAGCAATGCTCGTTAGGTATTTATGGACGACTTTGATATTAGCAATGCTCTAAGTTGTTTATGACTCCTCAATGATAGAGGTAATTTAAAAGGTAGCATCTCTGAATTTGTTTTAAGCTACCTGCTCCAGCCGCCTGCTTCTGAAATTTAAAGCCGAGACGCCTCCGTTAGCAGTCGAACAAACAGATTTTCCGTTATTGGTAATATAAACAATTTATAAATTAATTCGTCAAATTGTTGAACTTGTTTTATCGTTCGCTGTAGAATTCCTTCCACTAGCGCACTTGAAAGAGAGGAACTGTCGATTAAATCGATCTATTATACTGAACTTCAAACGTATATGGAACTTAAAACACAAAGAAACTAGAAACAAGAATGAATGGTTTCCCTTCTGGAACTGGAATCGGGAAGTGAAAAGAACTTCTGATCAGAACTGTTCAATCACTAGGCCGTTGTTCCGAATCAAAGAAAAAAAAACTGAAGAAACAATTCCCCTTGAGCGCTGGCCACAAGCAAAGCACCCAATTCCCTTCCGCTCTCCCTATGCTCCATCTCTCTCTTCCTAAATTCACTCACCCTCACTAACTCTTTTCCCCAGACAACGACGAAGACAGAGACGAAGAAAGGCCGTTATGAGACTCTCTCACTCCTTCTTTGCCTGTCGGTCGTCGAACGCTTTCAAGGGAATCGTTTGCATATCAAGTAGAAACGATGATTGAAAGAACACCCAAAGATCGTTCACACACCAAGAGGAATAACAGAATATCCTATCTGGTGTTCCAGAAAGACTTAACGAGGTTTAAAAATAGAGTTACACAAAGAGGAAGGAACACACACACACCAACAAAGCAAGAGAGAGAACTAATACGTAAAAACACTCAGATCACTCAGAAAACAATCAATATTGCATTCTCACCCTTCAAACGTTTACGTTTCTGGACATGTGATGAAGATGTCCGTTTACGAGCTAATCATTTGTACACAAGATTTTAATAAATGATTAGTAAGTGAAGTTCTTTACTCGTATAAAAATATTTAAAATCTTTCATTGTGTCAAAACATTTCTACGGAAGAAGATGCGGTAAATATTTGAGTACTTACTGAATATTTTCTACAAGGATTTTGATTTTTCATTTGCGGAGTACGTATTTGGAGAAGTAAGATTCATAGTAGTCTGTCAGGTATTCCTGAAGACTGGAGCTTTCGAAGAAAATGTCTATTTCCTTTCAGTTAAATGCGCATAACTCGACGTTTTGAGTCCAATAAAACGATAATTAAATTAATTGTGTATGTCATTTAGTTTCAAAAGTGTATCTTTTAAAATTCTTTTACAAATTATTTATATGTTTGTAACCACGAAAATTGACTTAGACCACTCAGCCTCCGTATCATGATATACCACTATGAATCAACCTTTATCCATGGTGGTAATTAGTTGCTCTCCTGCATCATTAATTCCTCCCTGTGGCCGATAAGGTTCCCTACTATATGGTACAACAGTCTCAAGAGTCGTTCCGAGATAACAGGAAATAATAAAAGTGCTACAGGTCCCAAGAATCAAGGCTGAATGTATTTGTAAGTCCACTGTGCCTCTGTCTGCACTTACGAATATATTTTGGTATTCCTTGGAATGGTTTCATACGTAAGAACTTGAAATTCTATCTGTTTTCTTAGTGTATTTCAAATCATATGAATGATGGTTTTCGGATCGACTGTGGGGAGGTATGCAAGTTCGGAGCTTGCTGATTCATATACTAGCTGACGTTTCCTAGGATTTTTCCGAGTTCCAGTAGGCGAACATAGATATGGTGCCTACCCCCTTAGCCGCTGGATTCTTCTTCCATATCCCCGGTAGAGTGCTCGTCGAGGGACGACATCTCGAAGACATATGATAGGGGGTTATAACATAGCTGCCTATCCGGTTCATAGCTATAAGTTGAATGAAAACTGTGGTTTTTTTTTTTTTTTCATTGTAGGCCGTGAGGCTAGTAGCTGGGCAGCAATGATCCTCTAACACGCTCTTAAAATCCACTTATTAGGCCTATACCAAGAAAAGCCTTGTGTCGACCGCGGTAGCCATGTGTTCTGAGGCGTCAGGCCAGCGTCTCCAAGGTTTTTGGTTCGAATCCCGACTGGGGCATGTATGTTTGTGTATAGACTAGAGACGGGCAGAGATCTTTGTCTCGCTTTCTGTGCGAGTGGTCATGCTTTCAATATCCGCCAGGTCCATTGAAAGGAGTGGTTCGGAGCTCACTTTAACAAATAGCGTAGGTCCTGTTCTTAGAAGCTCAGCAACTCCTATACGACGTTAATAAGAATTCAATCAATCGTGATGGGCCGAAGTCCTTATTCATTAAAATGGACCAAAAAGTATAAAATTAAGAAAACCCTGGTTTCTTGGTGGTGGTCTGAAGGTGGAAGTACTTCTCACGACTTCCTCGAAAGATGGCATACCATTAATGAGAACTCTTACTATGCCAAGCTATGGCAATGAAGCAAGAATGTCATTGGAAGCAGGTTATGTTTGCTACTACTCTAACGTCACTACATTATATAATTAATTTGCACGATAACGCCAGCCTTAATATCTTTCAACTAACATTATGAACGCTCTGTAATTCAAAGTACATAGCAAAGTACTATTTCTTACTCTTCACATACGGTGGAGTTATCTATAACGATTACCAACTATTTTGCTTTCTTGACCAAGTACTGGCAAAGAAGTTCATCGTCTTGTAAACGATTGTTAACCTCACAGTCACGTTATTTTTTTTGAAAGTATGGCTTGAGCTTTGGCAGCTCAATTGCAGAAGTGCGAGGGTGGAGAATAATGCTGTAACTCCTGTTTGAGACATATGTTTCTGCATCACAGAAAAACACACATCCACACCCTTAACATACATGATCCGGAAGATAAACATACTCATATGCAGGACTCATATATGTATAGACTCATATACAAGCGATCTACTCCGCTGTGTTTCGCTGCAGTTTGCTTTTCTGGTGTGCGACTACTTTTAAATTCATGCTGATAAACATTTCTCTTTTCTTTTTTTTATTTCTTTTTTACGACCTTTAGGAATCTGTGGCTCAGCCTAAAGAAGGATAGGGGAGAGGACGAGGAAAGTAGTGGCCAAGGGCTTACTTAAGGTGCCATCCCAGCATTCGCCTGATGAAAATGAGGGAATGCCTGGAAAATCTGTTAAAATTGGTGCCCTCAAGGTTCGAAAGCGTGTGACTACCGATTACCGATACAAGGTCCGCGACACAATTATCTGGACTACTAGGGCTGGGTGTTTTTGTTGTTTCTTGATGGTTGTAGTAGTAGTTATTACTATTGTTGTTATTATTATTATAAAAACAAAATCGCATCAAAATACAGTGAAGGAATATGTTGGGGTATTTAACACAGAATACAGGTCCATGTTTAATTGTTTTTTTCCTTGTGTTTCCCTTAATTTGTCAGTACAGTATATCTGAAATTCGGTTTCTTATTCGTTACAAATATCAGATCTTGCTTTGTTTCTCTCTGAGATACTTTTTGACTAAGTGCGTAAAGATTAAACAAGAGATTAAAAACACAAGTAGGTTTCTTCTTCCTCCTTCTCTAAGTAAATGACCTCATCAGATTCTTTAATAGAACGATGGATGTCAATAATAAATAAATGAAAAACAGTCACTAAAAAAATTTACGACTCATATATTTCAACTATGCAACATTTCAACATCAAGAAGTTAGAACCATCAGCTTCTTGGTAACTCAGCTAGAATCTTACGTCTCCCTCTCTGCAGGTTTTCTTTCCTTTTTTCTATCTCGTTCCCAACCCCTTCTTAAACACTGACTCCCTTTTCCCTTCCTCCAGTCCATTTCTTACTGAAACTTTCTCTCATTTTTTTTTACCTTATTCTTTTTCTCATATTTTTTCCTCCTCTTTTATATGAATGGACTCTTCAAATCCATGATTACTTAGAAACTGAACAAAATGAAATCCGATATTGTTGGAAACTTTTTTTTAACTAGCTTCTCTTCTTTCTTCCTTGCTTCTTCTCCTCTTTTTTCAGTTAGATTTACCATCAGGATCACTTTTAATTGAATAATGGATATTTTAATTATAAGAAGCTTCTTTAATCAGTCCGTCGTCTCAATGCATTTTGGTACACTTCCATAAAAATTTACTTATGAACTGGTAAAGCGCAAAAAAAATATATTCATCTTAAGAAAAAAGAACCTTCACGTAAAAAAGAAAAGGAAAAAATTAAGAGGTAGAAATCAGAGGTAAAGAAAATAATTGCAAATATTTTCATTGGAATTACACTTTTAATATAATAATGGAACTAGAGAATTAATATAATATATTCTTAACAAGAAGCGTAGGAAGCACCAACAAGAATTGCTAAAACACTAGCGTCTCAACATTGAAAATCTTATTTCCGAAAGTCAAGTAACATGACTTAATCGCACGTACACTAAAAAAAAACTAACCTGACTTTTCTAACCTAACCAATGTCAGAAAATTTTGTAAAACTTTAAAATGCGTATACATATAGGGATCTACAGCGTGTTTATGAACTACACCAACAAACTTCGGGAGGTGATTCCTCACATCAAAACAAGACGAACGTTTATATGAAAAAGTTTCTAAATGTGCAAAGTTTCGGAGCTAGAGACTGCCGAAAGCGTGGAAAAATAAACTACAAAGTTTCATATTTCTAACACCACGTACTGTAAAGCTGATGCGGCATGGTACCGTCAAAGACTTTAAACCTGCTCTATTTGAAAATGCATATTCCAAAAATGCGAAATGGTTGCGCAAAGGATCCCCAAAAGAAGTGAGCGATTCTCGGAATTTTTCTGAAGTAGAGGTAGGTTGAAATGAGCATGAATTAAACGACTTCCCATGTGAGTAAAGAAGACATTCGTCGTCACCGACATCCAACCGGGTAATGATATTTAATTTCTTTTATAACAATTTTATAACAAATAAGCAAAATGTTTGATGAAAGTATTCAATTCTTACCCCTGATTGTTATATAACCACGCCTGTTATGGTAAAATCGTTCGGCAAGTGTAATCTGCTCGAGATATCGACTTGGCGCAAACGAATTATTATGTCCTGGTGGAAACCTGTCTCATTTCGACACATCTTCATATAATTTCTGGGAATCACTTAATTTGGGGAAGGGGGAAGTCCCTTGGGCACACATTGCATAATTTCGAAATACGCAATTTTGGATAGTACAGATTGAAAGAATTTGAGGGTACCATGGCGAATTAGTTTAGTGTTCGTGGTGTTAGAAATATAAAACTTTAATGTTCATTTTCCCACGCTTTCGGCAGGCTCCAGCTTCGAAACTATGCACATGTCGAAAATTTGTCAGAGGAAGTTTCGTATTGTTTTGATGTGAAGAATCACCTCCCGAAGTATTTTTTTTAAATATAAACTCCCTGGGAATCGAACCTGAATCGCCCGATGCTTTAACCACTACTCCAAACCGGCAATTCCCCATCTGCTGCTTGTCAGCTTTGCTTGGTTCAAGCAGTACGATGCGTGCGCGTGAATGAGGCAACTTCGATAAGTCTTTCTACGTCGAGACACTTCCGTTAAAACACAAGTAAACATTGCTTTAATTGAAGGTACCTTTCAAGTATTCGCCTCGTATGGCTAGCTGGAAACTAATGTTAAACCTTAAACAGTAAGTCTGGACGCTCAACTTTCGAACACGAGACTTTGCTAAAACTACAAAAGCAGTCTATACTTAAGCCACTCTACTTGGTGGCAAGAAAGTGACATTATTATCAATTTCACTAATGAAACTGTCCGGTTAATTATAATTTTTTAAGCAAAAAGAGATATCATGTACGGAGGAAAGTATCGTTTCTCTTTTATCTTTTCCCCCTTACGTAATGGTAACCACGGAAACTGAACATTTCCATGAATGAAACTGATTCGTCGGGCCTTCTCTCTATCTCGTTGAGTGTGTATGTATGTGTGTGAGAGAGCCTTCTTCTAAAGGAAAAGGTTTCTTTCCATCTGCCGTTTCAAATCAATGTTCTGTTAATGCATTTAAAGTGGGCAAAAGGTACCTTTGGATCAGCGTCGGAATGGCCCGGCCGGGAGCTATCCAGTGGGCTCTTACCAACGTTTTTCATTACTACAGATGGCAAACTTAGAGAAGAGAAGCAAGGGCTCTTTACTATCTTTTTCCTCTACTGCACCAAAGCATTTTCAAACAGGTTATTTCCTTTCCTTATAATCACGAGCACTTTTTCCTCTTTCCTCTTCAGTAAAGAATCAGTGCTTGCACGGTATTGAGAGCATCTTAACAACCTCGGAATTGAAGAGTAATGATAACTGTCTTTAAAAACTGAATATCTTATTTCTATTTGGGTCAGTGTATTTCAACGTAAGGTTTCTGTTTATTCTTTATCCATATTTTTATCGATTTTTTAAAAAATATGGAAAAACAAAAGACAGAATTTTGGGAAGAAGATACGATAGCAATTACCAAAATATATGACATGAAGACACAAGTATTTTAAACAATTTGTTTCCAGGCGAGTTTTTTAACTGGCAACAATATGACGTAGAAAATTGTAATATCGTCTCGTCTTTCATGCTCTTCCGAAAACTTATATTTTAGGACCAGTTTAGTAAAAAATGACTTCAGTCCGTCTTGATCCAGTACGTGCTGTTAGGTTTCTAAAATCAACAAATGTAATTTCGAATTCGAATCCAGAACCTCAGCGAGGTTGGTCTAACACCTTAGAACACACGACCACTACGGTTGTCACCTAGGGGTGTCTTAGTTACGTAAGATTACAACTATTCATATTTAATTTTCCTGTTACTTTTACATTAGATGCATAATGTGAAAATTTTATGTCTGTTTTAAATTTGTGAGGACGAAAAAAAGTCTCTGTTACGTCCGCAAGCTTTGTGACACACATTGGGCTGTAGCTGTGTTTCAAATCAATGTGTGTCTCTGTGTGTACATATAATTTCTTATATTAGTAATAGAGTGCACTGTAGTCAGGGCGACATATGCTACGACGCACATCCGTGTTTGGTGTAGTATATTGGTAACCACAAATGCATTGGGATGTGACGTCGTTGCAGGGACATTGAGTTACGCGGAAATACATGGTATTCTAATTAAACCAATGCAAACTATCCATACAGTGATATAGTATGCATACGCCATCTAGACAAATAATTACATATTAATATCTCGGGTTCTAGGGGCGCACGAGAAAAAACAAAAACATATTTGGAATATACAAGCAAAACTGAGTCGAAAGGCGATGATAAACCGACCTCTCAAACGACGCCTCGAAAATATGATAATTCCTCAAACAAACAATATTCGTGCTTCACGTGTTCACAAAGCCCCCTTCATGGCCAGATGAGCTTAATTTTGTGCTCCGACACACGGTTTCCGAGATACCGCAGTTTGAAGTGTTTCACGTTACGTCAGCAATAGAGGGTTAATGTTCGTTGCATTCCATCAAAAAGCTTCAAATATTTCCTCTACTAATTGAGCTTTCCGGGTGGAATAAACTGTGATTGGCTCACATTGAAACTGGGCATCTGATAGATGAATCAAAATAACGATAAGGTAAGACGTCAATTAATTACGGCCGCTATTTAAAAGAAAAAGATTTCAATATTTCATGTCCTAATGGTTGTATCAACGTAGAACAAAAGATATAATGTTGAGGTCATCAAAGTGTACGTGATTGGGTGCTGGAGGACTTGACCCCACCTTACACTTACAAGAACATTTGCTAATAGTTGATAATAAGCGTTTCTCTAACGGAAAAGACGAAAACGAAGGGCAGTAGACCAACTCCTCGCTTCTGAAGAGGCCTCATCCAGTAGTGGATTGAATATGGCTGTGAATTATATATATGTTGAAATCCCTGCATTATGTTTTATCCCCCCCCCCTTTCTCTGCCTAAAACATAACGCTCACTGCAAGTGAATGTTCCTCTCTTGCTGTTCAAGTTGTATTTCAATATTCCTTACCTTAAATCGATTGCAGTACTCCTTCATTAAGTTACAACAGACTATCAAAATTGGTATATGCGATACATTTTCTTATTCCTTCCAAAATAAAAATGCCTTACATCGCAACTTGATGAACCTTTCCCAAACTGCATTATGAATATAAGACACATCCAACGAACAAAAATTCACCCATATCGGGTTACTGGTCTCCACTACATACAGTGCAATGACTAGTACTCTGTCCCTGTGGAACGTATGTGATCCAAAGTATCTAGGAAAAGTGATTTTTCACTGCCTTATATACAATGCTAGTTACGTAACACTACATCTTAAGGACAGGAGGATCTACAGTTTTAAGTTAAATCCTAACCACTGCGTTTAATGTCTTCGCACTGATTACTGATACTTTACTTCTGATATCAGGGCAACGAACAAAACCGCTTATCTGACTAAAGTACACGTTCATTTTCTCTGTTTTACTTTCGCCTCGCCCTTTCTGTTTTTCACCCTTCATTTCCTAACATATTTTTGGTTTTCGTTTCTTTCTTACTTTTCTTTTCTTTCGCCTTTCCTCCTGACTTTATTTCTACGATTAGAAGCTCATATAGTAACAGAAATAATACGCAGTGACATATTTCTGTTTTAACTAGTTTAAAGGGTAGAAATCACTAAAATATTCTGCATTGAAGTTAGGGGGATTAAAATGCAGCATAAAGTCATGAAGATTCGCTCGGTTAAATTGAGATTTCCAATCTTAAAGATGGAATTAACTAATTTAAGTATTTGTAATATTCATAAAATGAAAGTAAATAGGAATAAATCAATCTCTCAGATGGTATAAGGGGGGCACAAAAGTGATTTTAAAACCACATTGGAACAACAATGTTGCATCGTCTTGAAAGATTTCCGTCCCCAGCATCAGTAAAATAAGAATTCTTTCATGCAACCTGTTAGCTTAAATACTGGCATATCTGAATATTCTAATACTGTTATTTTATATTGGGAAATAGATTTCAATCCAATTGATTACATAACTTATTATTGTCCATATCTGACAAGTATAATTCATTATATTATCATACATCGATATCAAGAACCGGAAGTAATCTAATACGTTTCTCGGCTTTCGTTTCTCTCGTAGCAAAATCTCTAGCTCTTAAACGGTTTAAAACATCTTATTTTTTCCTAAGTTTACAGTTTCGAAGTGTCAAAATTAGCAAAAAGCAATTCAACAGATGTAGAAGGTATCATCTTAAAAGTTTGCAACTAAATATTTAATGCCATTGTATATTCTCTTTCCAAATGCAATTTAGACAATACAAAGGGTTCTACATCAATGAAAATATATTACTCTGAAATTTCACATTGTATCAGTGTAGTGCTAAGTAGCTTTCCTAAATGCATTATCTTGAAGTCGAAACATTAGAGAACACACTTTTGCTCAAATTATTTTGCTTAACTTTTGTCTTCAGAATTACTGACAAATTTTCTCGATCTACCTTAGAAATATCTTTTATAAACTGTGAACGTATAACTGGAAAAACAATGGGAAACAACTTACTGGAAAATTCTTCACAAATTGTTAGAAAATGCCATTTCCTCTTAGTTTAGTTAGACTCATCGCCTGGTGGTTGTTTAATTATTTCACTGAAACACTGAAGTCAAGATTGCTCTCACCTCGCTAACTTCTTAACGGTCTTCCTTTCGTGGAAGCATGCACTAGTTATTCCTTCATCAAATCATCACATAGATGTTATAAATTAAAATACGTTTTTGAACAGAAGGTAGCACATTTAATATTGTGACACATTAAAATTGTAGCACTAAAGAAAGAGGTATCCATGGTAACATTACAGTGGTTATATAAATCTACTATATATCAAAATCCGAAAATTTATATGCCTGTTATTTATATAAATCTACACGCGGTGTAATTACACAAAAATCTGCGTACGTGTTCCTTAGGTTCAGAAGCAGGTCGTAGACGTATTTCGTCACCGAAAGTGTCCATGCTGTTAACTAATTAAAAATACTATCATTCCATGGTTAGTAACAATGAAATAAATATCATTTATTTGTTAATTCTAGTAATCCTGATGTAATGTCGTTCAAAGTTTACCAAAAGCCAGCATTGTTGAGAACAATAATTCTAAAAACCGATTTTAAGAAATAAATAAATTGTTACCATTTCTAATTTAAAACAACAATGTGAGGTTATTAAATAGTTTACATTTTTAATTCAATTTTTTATTGTTGTAAACAGAAGAAGAAAAGCAAAAGGTTTAATAACCGTATAATAATGAAGTGAAATTTTAAATAATTTTAGATTTTGTTTCATTAAAGACTACAGCAACCGTGTGTTATACTTACGGTAACCATATCTTCTCAGTCAAAATAGGAGACAGGTCTTATCAGGATCTAATAGACCCATCCCTCTAATTTTTGGGGGTTTCAAGGCCGTTCCCTCCTCCAAATATTTTCGTTCAGGGCGTTTAGCACAAGTTTGTAAGTTGAGTTTTGTTAAAAACTATCTCGATTTTGAAAATAATAATAATAAAAAAAGTACCAACATTAGAACTTTGAAATTAGTAGGAACTTGATCACTGGAAATAAAGCAACAATATCTCGTGCGTTTTACATAACCAGTTCAATGTCCGAATACATGTGCATATCAACACTATTATTAATTTATTTTTCCAAAAATATTTAAATTTACTTTAAATAAATCATTACCCACTTATGTTGTAAAAAATAAAATAAAAAAAGTTGATACCAATATGCTTCAAATGCCCATATCAAATAAAAATATAGCCATTCTTTGATGAAATTCGAGACTTTTCATATTTCTTTCGGGACACGACCCTCAAATTCGGGACGTATGGTCACCGTAGTTATATGTAATGTATAAATATTTTCAGTGTTTCAAAACAGATTGATCATAAAGCTATTTTATTTTGTTATAATACTGGATTAATAGAAGTAGTAGTAGTAGTTGTTGTTGTATTAGTAGCAGTAGTTGTGGTGAATTTGAATTTATTTTAAGGCATTTAGAAAACTGTGGCTCAGGTCGAATTGATGATGATGGGATGAAGTGGTGGAATCAGGTACGTATCCAGAAATTGGTTTCGTGGGGTACAGCGCTTTCGAGGGGGGTCCGAGGTCTGTCTGGGTGTGAAATTTACGTAAAATGCGTATAATGTTTGCCAAAAATTATATTAATTTTTAAAAAATCTGAATTTCGGGGAGTACTCTGTGTACGTTTCTGGGTGGAATGAAAAAAGTGGGAGAAAACGGGAGCACTCCCGATAAAACCCACGCACGCAGTATTTGTCCATCACAAAGCCCACATGTCATGAGTAGGGGTCAAACCGACGACAACATGCACCAGAGGTAACCACTCTACCAACTGAACCACTGCGCCCCATAGTAGTTGTAGTAGTAACAGTACTGGTATTAGTTTTAGCATGAGTAGTTGTAGTAAGGTAAGTGTACCGATCATGGCCCAGGTCCCCAAATCTCTGCAGCCTTCCGTTGGTGTTACTATATGTGTCACCATAAATTATATCCTCATGACAAGAGAAAGCATTTTTGCGCGACTCATTTGCTTGCGAGTGGCGTGAGCGACAGCAGCTCCAGTTAAAATGGAATATTGAGCAAGAAAATATTTTGCTGTTATTTTAGCAAGTAAGTAATGTTTCATTTCACATCTATTGTTGAAAACTGTATCAGTGTATTGCATAGATAATGTAGCTATGTGAACATACTTGAACATAAAATGTATGTGACGCAATATATTGCACTGTGTAACTAGCAGGCGAGTGCGCAATATGGCCCACCACCATATTGGTCAAAATGCAGTCATAACTGTTTAAAATGAAAGAATTGGGTATTTGAAATGTTTGTACTGAACACTCATCATCAAAACGTTTAGTAATTAAAACGAAGATAATGCCTGGAAATAAGGAAGCTATCAACTCCGATACAAAGAATAAGAAGATTAAAACCAAAACAAAGCAAGTGTCATCACGTTTATAACGACCAGAATTTCAGCAACTGCTTCTAATATTCCTGAAGAACCGACACTGAGTTGCTCCATGTCTGGTGAATCTTAGTTTTGTTATCTTTGTCAGGCATACAAGGTTGCAGACATGTGTTTTTTCATGTCGTAGCGCAAATACGTTCATAAAGAGTGTGTTGGAATCTCCCGCTAAAGATCACGGACCATTTCTTTGTCCCTCATGTGAGACGTGACGTTCTAAACTTTTTCGTTTCTGTTACACTTCTTCTCATTTCACATTTTTTTCTTCTTGTATATTCACATGTTTTTCACAAATTTTGGCATTTTCTATTAATACAATATTCTTGGTTTTGCAATGTCATATAAATTATGTATGCTTTAGCATATATGAGTAATACAGAAAGATTATACATCACTTTTGCCATGCACCCTTATTTTCTATAGCGGGCCATATTGGAAACACCATGTTCCCAATATGGCCCACTGACAACATTTTAGTTTTCGATTTATTACATTTTCATACGTCAATTCTAGGAAGTAGATTTTTTTTTCATTTGTACAAATAGTCTGCCAACTTTATGGTTCAGTCGATTCGCACGAATGAATAGTCTTTCTTAGTGACAAAAAACAACAAAGTTAAGATGAACCACATTCGGACCCCCTACCTTAGTATTAGTAGTTGTTGTTGTTGTTGTATAACTGTTACCGTTGCCAACGTATTTTATTCACCACGCACCAATACCCACGTGACATATTCAACTTCGAGCATTACTCAACCTTTGCAGGTTGAACACACCTGGGTGTTCAATTAGAATTAGCAAAATAAAAGTTGATTTAAGGAATATTATCCAACAGCTACAGTGCGGGCGGAGACTACGGGAAAAAGCTAGTTACAAATAAAATGTATTATAGTTTGGTATATATCATAGTAACTGTTAGTGTTTTCTATTATTATCATAAGTATTAGCTATTCGTTTTGTATAATGTAGCTATTAGAACAATTAAATCAAAATTTACTTTACATGTTAGCTTATAATTTTGAATATAAATAACGTATGCCCTAAGCCGAAAATTATTTTCCCATTTATTTACTCATTACTATAATAATAACAACGCCTACAGAACAACTAAATAAAGTTTATTTTTAAAATTAAATTTTGATACGAAATTGATTTATAAGTTTATTTTAATTGAATATGTTTCAAAACAGCTCCTTCTAATGTATTCGATAGAAAATAATCATTTTGTTCGTTCACTAATGAAAAGAAAACATATCGATTGCACGACATGATTTCTACAATTATTTTTTATCTATATATTTGTAATGTACTCTTTCACCGGTCCACTTTAATAAATACATTTCAATCTCGTTTTGATTTTAATTTCAAAATGTTAGATATCAGAAATGTTTATAGTCTTGCATTTATGGGAAACAAAGATATTGTTGTAAATGTGGACGCTTTGTTCGATGAAATTTTAAGATCTGAATTGCAAAACATCCCAAGTCTATCGGAATATATTTTTTTTTTTTCAGACGGAACAAAAAACACTCAGTCCAAAGATTTGGGATGTTATTCAGTTCAGCTGAAATTATTGTGTATTAAAAAATGGTTTTGAGTTGGAGTTAGGATGTAATATGCAAGTGGAAAGCCCTTGAACCTATATAGATGCCGACGAACAGAAGAAATGAAAATACAAAGAAAGTAGACTTGGGATGTTTTTCATTTCAGGTTTTAATTTCATTCCAGCAAGGATGATTTGCAAAAAATGGATTACATCATTGATTTTAACACTGATAAATAGCTAAGAATAAGCAGTTTGAGTCACACTTATAATTTATATGAGAAAGAGTAAAGAACACGACCTTTCTATATTAAAAGCACGGTAAGGAAAAAAAATATACTGTGGACCGTTCAATCACAAATCATCCAATTTTGAAAAAAATATTGCATCACTATTTATATTTTTTTTGTTTTTCGTATGTGAGTTCCTACATATCTAAAGATACCACAACAACTTTTGAAAAAAAAAAAATGTTATGCCCTTATTTCTTCTGGGTCAATCATGTATTTTCGTGGCGTCTTTTACTCCCGTAGAAATGAACGGAAACCTGAATATCTCAAAAACCAGAAGAGCTAGATAGACGAAACAAAAACCGTTGAGTAGATCCTAAAGCGTGCTATAAAGACATGAAATCATCTTTTCTCAAAATGAATTCCTTTATTAAAAAATTACGCTGAAAAATAAGTAACGAATTGTATAAAATTGGATTTTAAGCCAATTTTGAGAGGTGAAAGAGTTTAATATAAGGCTCCAAATTTTTGTGATATTTAGACCTACCAAGGGAGTGTGTGCATGCAAAAACTCATGGCCTTAAATCACACACATTCTTTTCTACAGGGGTTCAAACATGGCCCTTTGCGAAAAATGCCGGTTTTCGGGCTTAAATATCTCAGATGAAAAAATCTTACATTTGGTGTAAAAGAAGCCTCATGTGTAACCAACTTACGGCAAAAATCGCAACTTTTATTTCGAATTGGTTCAGTCGGTGCAAGCGGATTTTTTCCGTCATACTATGCAAATGCAAATATGGTCTCTTTAGAGAACCACATTTTTTTTATGTGAAATAGTTGAAAATAAGGCTACAATTTCACGACAGCTCACAGGTTTACCTCCCTGCAGCAGCGTAAACTCGCTACCAGAGCGTAACGGAGGATCGCGGCCTGGAAGTTGGTTGTGAGGCAGGTTACTGCATAAGTACGGTCGGTCCCCAGTGCCGTTATAAATGTAGGTCTGGGAATGCCTTTTTATCTTTACTTGTAAAACTATTAATTTCGTATTTAATAACTTCTCAACCCAATATTAACATTATTAACATTATAATTTCAGAAGCAACTGTAAAATACCTCTAAAAATATATCCTATAGATATAAATGTCTGATTAGAAAAATTAAACACAAGTTTAATGCTAGGTGCAAGTGGGTTTTCACGCCTTTTTAAGTTTAACGTCAATTATTCAAATTTCAGTGCAGGTAAACAGAAATTAACTTTCATAGACCAAAGTTAGTTGCGTGCTTTAATGATCGATACAATATGCTGGTAGTAACTTCAGTATTGTGTGAAGACCCTTTTGACGCAAAGTTCCCAAGGTTTCTTGGTTTCTTTTTTAAATTACGTTATAACTTTTGAGTAACTTTAGCACAGGCCGGGATAGGGAAAGGGAGAGGATGTAAGAAGGAAATCGATCAAGGCCAAGTTTGAAGGTACTATTCCGGTATTTACCTGGTGTGTCTTTATTTACAATCCTGAGAAACCTCAGTCAGGATGGTCGGGTGTGGGGTTTGAACTTACGTACTTCCCCATTGCTGTTCTAAAGTCCGCAAAGCCACTAACTGGTAGACTCGGTCGATATGTTTCAAGCATTATATAAACAAGATACGTATGCTTAATATTTTTTTTGCTACGATGTTTACATGCAAAGAAATATTTATGTAATCAAATCAGGCAGTATTGTTACATAACATAAATACGAGTAGTCACCAGTGAAGATTGAAATATATGGAGATAAAATCCTTAAATACGGTATTTCAACAAATCGTATATTGTTAATTACAGAATAGATATAAATGCCACTTTAGAATAGCAAGGAACAACTAAATTATATGACAGAGTATTACTGGTGGGGCACCTCTATCAAAGAATATTTGGTGAGGCATCCTCCTTTTTTGCCGGGAAACACATACAACGCACAACGACAGACTTAATGATTTTAAAAGTGGATTACACAGACAAATAGGGTTGCCAGGAGCCTAGAGTACTTACGCAACGCATTTAATTTAACTTTTAGCTTTAAACATTTTTTATACTTTAGACGAGCGGCGCAGAAATGCTTTTTAGATTTAAGAATATTTGGGAAAGAGGATTTTAGATTTTTGTGATTACTGTAAAAAAAATAATTTAGATTGAGGGAGGAAATACCGGTAAGGCGACACTTTTAATTTTTTAATTAGATTGTTAGTTTATACTTTGAAGTACCAGCTGGTTTAGATTAGCGACAGATTAAGAAAGAAAGACGCAAATCTTTACTTGGGAAATAATTTTAAACGATGATACTTAAAACGACTTATATGTGACTTATACTATGTTTTTACTTACTTTGAAGTTTACAGGGTGGCAAAAGACCATGTTTTACTTTTACTTTAGTAGGGCCCACACCTGTAGTTTGGAATCGCAATTTTTGAAATAAAGACGAACGAACACAACGAATGACGGTTGCAACTTAGTCCAAACGTAGTGTCATAACGTAAAACGCAAATAATATTATTTACACAAATTACATGCTGGAGTTACTTTATATTTTAACGCAGAAATAACCAGAAATTTAATATATAGTTTTTTTTTAAGTTATTACTTTTTAGCTGGCGAAAGAATTTTACCACTGGTTTACAGATTTATGAACCGATTTAATTTAATTAAATTAACATTACTTAAAACGATAGGTTTACCGAAACACAGAAATAATGAGTATTAATTGCTGTTAACTTTACGTAACAATTTATAGCTAATTTTTAATAGATATTAAGTTAAACATTAAATAACTTACTGTACTTTTTAAATATTACTAAACACTGTACGAGGATTATGAACTAATGCCTTATATTGTACCTGGTTAACTGAGAGGTTTTTACACTACGTTTACTGAACATAAACTTAAGATTGTTTTTGAAGAAATATAAAAATTTTAGAATTTTAATTTATTGCTTAGAATGTACATATTTTACGCTTTCGGCTATGATAATTTTATTAGAATTTGAACAGAATTACTGTTGCATTGTAAAACAAACAAATTTGAATTGCTGGTATACATGAATTAAGCCGAACTGAAAGTTATGTAGTTACACGTAAATGTTTATAATTTTTGTAATTATTAACAAATTTTGTTGATGTTTTTACAAATTATTTTTGAAATATTGTTGTACAATTTGGAAAAGTTTGAGTACAGTATTACTTACACGAAAGAAGTTTTAGTTTAAAATGCATGATAATTAAAGAATTACTTTAAGCTTAATAATTTTGTGACGTCATTACAGACGATTACTACGTTATATAAAAGACGTTTTGAATAAATTTTAAAAATACAAAATATTGTTATAAAATATGATTTTTTATTGGAGAATAGTGGCTGGAGTTGAAACTAAAAATTATTGAACTATGTTGAATAAATTATAATTTACTATTAGCATTAAAGCGGTACGCAAAAATAATCGAGCAGACATGTTGCTAATTTGATTAAGTATGGAAAATATGCGGTAGCTGTTAAACATGGCTAACCGGGAATTTTGAAATGAATATGGAAAAACGGGAGACGAGAAATTGGTATTTGATTATTGAAACTTAACGGACTGATATTTATAATGCAAGAATTTGGTTAATAGCGGCCCCATACTAAAATTTAGAACATATTAAACATTTTGATAAATAATTTCAAAACAAAATATATAATTTTGATGAGGTGAAAATTTTGAAATTATGACGAAAAAGTTCTGATAGCACTTGTATCGGTTTTTATTCTTCTTAATATGATTTAAGGTAATTTTCCGGAACGGACGAAATTAATTGAAATATTATTAAAAATTACGCTAAATTTAGTGTTTACATTTACCTTTTGTAGACAGGGCTTAGGAAGTATAGGTGATGGAAAGCTTATGCATTTGGTTGCTTTGGTTTAAAAATTGGAACTAAACTAACATGGCGTGGGAGAGCAGTTCTCCCAGCAAACGGAGAAGAAGGCTGATTTACACCAATCAGCAAAAAACAAGTCACGAAGCATTGACTAGGGCCAATTAAAAACAAGCGTTAGATTCAAGTCATTGCTGCGTGACTAACGAAAACCTGGATGGATAACGATTAAAAATTTAAAGAAAAATTTAAGCGGAAAACGCTCAAAGAGTTTAAAACCAACCAAAGAGAATGAGCTAAAGAGAACACACTGAAAGAAAACAAAACAGAGACTAAGAAAATAAAAGGGAAAAAAAAATGGAACAGCAACTAGGCTGTTACATTCCTCCCAGGGCCAGGAAAAGAAATGAAATGATTGGAGAAGACCTTTCTCCACTCATTGAATTTCTTTTCAACAAAACTGGATATACCAACAAACACATCCCACATACGAGCCAGACTTAGCACCGCAAAACACCAAAGAAAAATCATAAAAGGCGATTAAACCATTTAGTAATTAAAAAAGAAAAGTATTTAATATATTAAAGAAAATTAATAATTAGTCGTTGAGATAATAAGAAAATAAGTATTAGTAATAATATTTTATTTAGATATGAATAGATTATTTAAAGTTTACATATAATGATTAAGATAACATTTTAATATTTAATATTGAATTACACATCTTTCCACACAAAATAAAACCTATCACAATCAACCATGACTTAACGTGAAGTTATCGTTACGCTTAATTGCGATAAGGCAAATACTAAATACATGCGACCGCCATGCATTTAGCAAGACTTTGATTTAATTGCTTCGAGGCAGTAATTCTAGCCTGCGCTGCTCGGAGCAATTAAATCGCTTCAGGTTTCTGAGGTTATGTTTCCCCACATCAACCCCAGTCATGAGATACGAGATTAGCCTGTTTTTTTAACCTATTATTATTGGATTGATTTAACCGACAAGGGCACGGCCTTTCCATACAATTAGGCTGAAGGACGCCCGTGGCGTTCAAATTAATTTTGCGAGAACAGCACGGCCGGTTTGAAACAGCACTAACCCTTATATGATTATTTACCTGTGAACAACCACACTTTACTTTTCTGATGGCCGCATTACTTCCAGGAACATTTAGAGTATGACAACTACACTCTACCACTCTACTCTGACAAGGAGAATTATAGGCAATACTATTATTTGGCACGTTACTACTAATTTGACTATTGTTTTGATTATTATTATTATTTATAGGCATATTACTATTGGTTACAAAACGTTGATTATTTCCTCTGCGATACGAATCATTGTTAGCAAACCTACGACGTTTTACATAGTTATCATTACGATTATTTCCAAAATTATTATTTTTACCTGAATTATTACTTCATTTGTTACCATTATTAAAATTTTGATTAAATCTCCTACCAGAAGAATTATTTTGAAAATTTGAAGATTTATTATTATTCTTAGATGAATAAAATTTAACCTGCTCAGTTTGAGTACTACTAGATTTAGTTACTTTAGTTGCTTTGATTTTGGGTTTAAATTTACGGTTATTATTAACTTTATTTTTTTTAGGTTTGGTTACATTAGATTCAGAAAGGATATCTTTATTTAGCTTAGTATTAGTAGGACTGTTTGTGCGTGTACCAGATCAAAGCTAATTTAGTTAGCCTACGACCAATAACCAACACTTTATTAGAAGACGTTAGCTTCATTAGGTTGCTATTTTGAGCAATTTCAGTTAAGAAGTTTTAAACAAAACACTTGCGATTTCACTACGTACTTCGTCGTACCTAGCATTTATGTTATTTACAACGCTATCTATCTTCTCAGACAACTTAAAACCTTGCACCTCAATTTTACTTTTAAGAGTGCGCATATCACCTTTTATATTAGCACATATTTCATTTTTCATCTCGGTAGTCTGAATAGCTATTTTACTTTTAAGATTAGTACCTTGAATATCTATCTTACTTTCAAGGTTAGAACACTGCGTACGTATATTGTTTTTTATTTTGATACTTTGAGTAGTTATTTTACTTTTGAGATTACTTATTATTTTAGTGAGCGCATTTAATAAAGTACCCTGATTACTGATACCGGTAGGTTTGGTTTTGTTAGATTTGGAATCAACGCGAACCCCGTCCTCAGTTTCATCCTCGACTGTCCCAGTATTACTTGACCTACATGCCTTGCAAATATATCGCGACTCTAACAGAGGTTTCAAGTCAGCCGCTATTCGCTCACATCGTAAATGCTTTTGTTGCATGCAAGCAGTACAAGTCATTATCGCACCATTGCGATTACAGCATACAGGATGATAATCCTGACCATTAGCACTTATGTTATTGTTACTTAAAGGATTACTCATTATATATCTACACAATATTATATAACAAGGAACCACTATTAACGTTCTCCCCACAAAATACCGGAAGTCCGATTTCAATAATCAATGCTACAGTTATTCAGTTTTTACAGTACCTAACTTAACAAAAATTAACCTAACTAGACGTAAGCCACTATCTCCACAAGTACGCAAAGAAAATAATAACTAGTAATTCTCCAGTCACTTTAATATGTAGTTCGTAACGAAACAACTTTTTCCTCTCAGTAACGTTTTAAGATATGTGCAGTTTATATAAAACTCAATTTAGTTTGAAGTAATTGATATTTTTTTTTTTTTTTTTACAAAAAGCGTAGAAAAGCACTACGAAAAACAGAGATACAGTTTTACAAATGAAGTGCTATAGCTTTACAAATCCTGGCTGGGTCGCCAAAAAACTACAACGCACAACGACAGACTTAATGATTTTAAAAGTGGATTACACAGACAAATAGGGTTGCCAGGAGCCTAGAGTACTTACGCAACGCATTTAATTTAACTTTTAGCTTTAAACATTTTTTATACTTTAGACGAGCGGCGCAGAAATGCTTTTTAGATTTAAGAATATTTGGGAAAGAGGATTTTAGATTTTTGTAATTACTGTAAAAAAAATAATTTAGATTGAGGGAGGAAATACCGGTAAGGCAACACTTTTAATTTTTTAATTAAATTGTTAGTTTATACTTTAAAGTACCAGCTGGTTTAAATTAGCAACAAATTAAAAAAAAAAGACGCAAATCTTTACTTAAAAAATAATTTTAAACAATAATACTTAAAACAACTTATATGTAACTTATACTATGTTTTTACTTACTTTAAAGTTTACAAAGTAGCAAAAAACCATGTTTTACTTTTACTTTAGTAGGGCCCACACCTGTAGTTTAAAATCGCAATTTTTAAAATAAAAACAAACAAACACAACAAATAACTGTTGCAACTTAGTCCAAACGTAGTGTCATAACGTAAAACGCAAATAATATTATTTACACAAATTACATGCTAAAGTTACTTTATATTTTAACGCAAAAATAACCAAAAATTTAATATATAGTTTTTTTTTAAGTTATTACTTTTTAGCTGGCAAAAAAATTTTACCACTGGTTTACAAATTTATAAACCGATTTAATTTAATTAAATTAACATTACTTAAAACAATAGGTTTACCGAAACACAAAAATAATAAGTATTAATTGCTGTTAACTTTACGTAACAATTTATAGCTAATTTTTAATAAATATTAAGTTAAACATTAAATAACTTACTGTACTTTTTAAATATTACTAAACACTGTACAAGAATTATGAACTAATGCCTTATATTGTACCTGGTTAACTAAAAGGTTTTTACACTACGTTTACTAAACATAAACTTAAAATTGTTTTTGAAGAAATATAAAAATTTTAGAATTTTAATTTATTGCTTAAAATGTACATATTTTACGCTTTCGGCTATAATAATTTTATTAAAATTTAAACAAAATTACTGTTGCATTGTAAAACAAACAAATTTAAATTGCTGGTATACATAAATTAAGCCAAACTAAAAGTTATGTAGTTACACGTAAATGTTTATAATTTTTGTAATTATTAACAAATTTTGTTAATGTTTTTACAAATTATTTTTAAAATATTGTTGTACAATTTAAAAAAGTTTGAGTACAGTATTACTTACACAAAAAAAGTTTTAGTTTAAAATGCATAATAATTAAAAAATTACTTTAAGCTTAATAATTTTGTGACGTCATTACAGACGATTACTACGTTATATAAAAAACGTTTTGAATAAATTTTAAAAATACAAAATATTGTTATAAAATATAATTTTTTATTAAAAAATAGTGGCTGAAGTTAAAACTAAAAATTATTAAACTATGTTGAATAAATTATAATTTACTATTAGCATTAAAGCGGTACGCAAAAATAATCAAGCAAACATGTTGCTAATTTAATTAAGTATAAAAAATATGCGGTAGCTGTTAAACATGGCTAACCGAAAATTTTAAAATAAATATAAAAAAACAAAAAACAAAAAATTGGTATTTAATTATTAAAACTTAACAAACTAATATTTATAATGCAAAAATTTGGTTAATAGCGGCCCCATACTAAAATTTAAAACATATTAAACATTTTAATAAATAATTTCAAAACAAAATATATAATTTTAATAAAGTAAAAATTTTGAAATTATAACAAAAAAGTTCTAATAGCACTTGTATCAGTTTTTATTCTTCTTAATATAATTTAAAGTAATTTTCCAAAACAAACAAAATTAATTAAAATATTATTAAAAATTACGCTAAATTTAGTGTTTACATTTACCTTTTGTAAACAGGGCTTAAAAAGTATAGGTAATAAAAAGCTTATGCATTTGGTTGCTTTGGTTTAAAAATTAAAACTAAACTAACATGGCATAAAAAAGCAGTTCTCCCAGCAAACAAAAAAAAAGGCTGATTTACACCAATCAGCAAAAAACAAGTCACGAAGCATTGACTAAAGCCAATTAAAAACAAGCGTTAAATTCAAGTCATTGCTGCGTGACTAACAAAAACCTAAATAAATAACAATTAAAAATTTAAAAAAAAATTTAAGCAAAAAACGCTCAAAAAGTTTAAAACCAACCAAAAAAATAAGCTAAAAAAAACACACTAAAAAAAACAAAACAAAAACTAAAAAAATAAAAAAAAAAATAAAAATAAAAATGGAACAGCAACTAGGCTGTTACACACACACCACCCCAATACTTTCCCGCCAACTGCCAAACATGGTCAAAAACAGAGTGACGACTGACAACGGCTTTTCCACTTACCGTTTTCACCAGCCGATTACAAAAATGAATTAATAGTATATTTACCTAAACATTCCGTATTATTTAATATTAAATCATGATGCAAAAGCATGCCATACATAGATAAATTTGCTAAAACACCAACTCAAACACAACTGACAGACTACGCTGGTCGTGCATTATATTAGGTAGCTTTCGAACAACAATAACTGAGGCATCTCTCCCGGTGGAGCATCTCTCGTGGGATTGCCTTACCTAAATTATACCGAAAACAGAGCCATGGATTCAGGCCTGATCTCGGCCCATATAAACATTTTTCGATTCGATCCAAGCCCGACCAAAAGTCGGACCGGGTTGGCCGGAAAGTTGGGTAAATGTGTTCGTAACCCACTTTTCCGCAGAGCAGAGCAGAGCAGAGTTAAATGACGTTCATAAATGAAGTATCGAGCTAATTAGCTCATGACTTCAATGTGATTGAGATGGCGGTTGAATATTTGTATATAATTGAATAGGGAGCAACTGTCGCATCCCTAGGGCAGGTCAATGATTATCGTTAGTATGATGAAATAATAAGTGACGAGTTGGAGGAGGGAAATTGTTATGTTGCATTTAGCGAAGCGAGATGTTATAATGTGATCAGGGAGGCTAAGTTGGAATTTGTTCCTTCCATAAAAGTAGTATATGTGATTTCCTATTCATGTGCTTTAAGACAGGTGATCTGAGTTGTAAGTAGGGATGTTATGTAGGGTGAGGCATGCGGTGAGTATAGCGGATAGGTTGAGCGGTGCCAATGGTGTGTAAGGTAGGGTGAGGAGAATGTAGCATACGAGTCCAGAAGGATCGACATTGAAAATCGATGACATCAGCAAGCATTGGTAGTGATAGGTCTTCATGTAGTTGCATTATCCTAGTATCTCTACTATGTCCTGTAATTATCCTTGCTGCTCTATTTTGAACACGTTGGAGTTGGAGATGATGTGACTTTGCTGCATGTTGCCATACAGGTGCAGCATAAAGAAGGAGAGAGCGTATCATCATTTTATATAAGTTAAGCTTAGCTGGTAAAGTGAGTTCTTTACTTCGAAATAGTGGATAGAGAGCCAGAAGTCGAGAGAGTGCTTTGGTAGCAACAGTTTTAAGATGAATTTTGAATAGTAGAGTCCTGTCCAGATCAACACCAAGATAGCGTGCTTGAGTATTGTATTGGAGTTGGGTTCCAAAGAGTGTAAGAGGCTGAAGAAGGTTGGTATGACGCTTTGAAAAGTGCACAACAGCTGTTTTGTCGGCGTTTAATTTCATCCTCCATTTTGTGGTCCATTCCTCAATTGAAGTGAGATGACGTTGAGCGTACAAATGGGAGTAACGAAGATTTCTTGAGGAGGCAAAAATGGCAGTATCATCAGCGAATGTAGCTAGTTTGGTATGTGGATGGGTTGGGATGTCAGATGTATATAGATTAAATAGTAAAGGAGCCAGTACCGATCCTTGCGGGACGCCTGCAGTGATTGGATGAGTAGTGGATGAATATCCTTGATAATGTACGAAGAAGTTGCGGTTTTGTAGGTACGATCGAAGTAGTCGGATGTATTGGTGATGAAAGCCCATGATACTGAGTTTATAAAGAAGACCGTTATGCCACACTCTATCAAATGCCTTTGACGTATCCAAAAATATGCCAATTGTATGACCACGATTGTTGAATTGTAGAGTTATCTCTTCAACGACTCTCACGAGTTGGGCTGTAGTGTCATGATGTGAGCGGAAGCCAAATTGATGGTCAGGAATTAAATTTCGTTCTTGTACATATTGGATAAGGCGCGCGTATAGTAGTCTCTCAAAAACTATACTTAGTGTGGATAGTAAGCTGATTGGCCTGTAATTTTGCGGGTAGAGTAAGTCTTTGCCAGATTTCGGAATTGTTGCAACTTTCGCAAGTTTCCATTGTGATGGGTAGTAACTGTGTTGTAAGATTGCATTAAATAATTTAGTGATTAAGACAAGCATTTTTCGCGGTAGATGTTTTAAAGCTGAAGGAGAAATTTTGTCAGGTCCTGCTGCTCGACGGTTATGGAGTTTTTTGAAGACTGCTCTAACTTCTCGTGGAGTGATGAGAGTTGCTGGATCAAATGGATGATTGAAAGAATGGGAGTTTAAATAACGATGTACTGTATTTATAGTGGCTTCATCATAGGGTTCAGCATTAACCATAAATTGTGTTTCGAGGTGATCTGCAAGGGCCTCAGCTTTTTCACTGGAAGTGTACACTAGACCTTGAGAACCATGTAGAGGCCGATTTATGGTTTTGGGTGTCGTCTTGGTGAAAGATTTGGCTAACGTCCAAAATTCATGATTTGGTTC
>JAGDQP010003624.1:0-53176 GCA_022664845.1 Lepisma saccharinum
GTGTATCTATAGCATTAAGTGAGGGTGGGGGATTGATTTTTGAAATTTGGTTTTAGTTCCCTTGAATTTAATTACAGTAGTTTATCATCTTCAGGTATCCCAGGCTCAGTCCGTGATAGGGTAGGGAAGAAGATGTTGCAAGGTAATCGCCAGGGCCTAGTTTGTAGGTACGATCCCAGCATTCGACTGCTATGACAAAAAACCCTCGAAGGTCCCGGGTGGGAGTTCCGGCAGGGTTATAGGCGTGGATTTTAATTGTTAAAGGCTAATCGTGACGGGCCAAAGTACACAGTTACTAGACAGGCCCATAAAAAATAGTTGTTTTTTTTAATCCTGTAAAAACCTCAAGTTAGGATGGCCGGCCGCTTGGTTTGTTGGCAGAACCTTCCGATTGCTAAGCCAATGTTCTACCAACTGAACTATGGCCGTTCCGTGGTGGATGCCTTGATTTACGACATAGGTGTAGTATGGCTACAAGCTTCTTATACGGTATTTTTGTACTATATGCACTTACTTTGTATGGCATGTTATTGTCTATACAAAAGCATATGAAGAAGGAGCACTGCTTAATTTTAGAATATACATTTTTGGATAGAGCGGCTCTCAGGTCTTATGTTGCCTCAGTTCTACTGTTAACGATATTGGAAATAATAAGCTCTATAAAGTTCATTTTCTCACACTTTCGTCAGCCTATGGCATTGAAATTTTTGCCTCCTGGATGGTCTATACGTTTTACTTATTTCCATGTCAGGAATTTCGTGAGGTGGTTTTGTCAGTGTTATTTTGCAACACCTTGTATATATTTAAAACGAGAATTCGGATTACGTGCGAACGAAAGAAAATGAAAAGAGAGAATAAAGTAATTACGTAGTAATAATTTTACTTCAATGCTCAAATATTTTTTTTTAGAACCTAGACTATCATCATTTCGTCGCTCATCCATTGCTACTCGTCCTTGATATGTGCGGGTTAAAGAATGTTTTTGTTTACGTCCTCTTTCGCCTGAGGACGGCCGATAAGTAAAGTAGTCAAGTTAACAGCCATCCTAGGTCCGCTAAGCGCAGTTCAACCTTAATAAAGACAGGTGGATATCATACATCGTTCATATCGAAGATTCGTTGGCAATCGGAAATCATTCATATCGAAAAATTGTTGGAAATCGAATATCGATCGAATCGAAGAATCTTTTGAAATCGAATATCGATCAACTCGAAAAATTGTTTATCCATATTCGATATTTTGATTTATGGTATCAATATTTCCATTCTTCAAAGTATCGACCTATCCATATATCGATTAATTGCGCAGTCCTATAGTTCTGGGAACGATCCCAGCAGCCCCCCATCCTGAGATTTCCCAGGGTTTTCTTTAGTCACACCAGGAAAATGCCAAGATGGTATCTCGGAAATTGGCCGATTACCTTCCGTTACTCTCTCTCTCTCTTCCCCAATCCAGTCTGAGCCACATTTGCCTAAAGGTAATAAAGAAATTTAAATACTTGAGTATGGTAAGATATTAATTTAATGTGCTATCCTGGACTGAAGTGGAAACTACGTCCTAAGTCTGTCAGAAATTAGAGCTACTTGCGATCCTCACCAAACATTCTTTTGGGATATGGATTCCAAAGGCTAAGAATGTTTCAAAGAGGTCATCTGTCTGGTGATTCTGATGGAAACCGTGGAAAACATGAGAATAAATAAGTAAAGGATGGCCCACAAAGACAGAAATGTGCTCGCCAATCAAATGTTGTTCCGGAACTGGATTTTAGTTCTTAAGACCTTTAGTCAACTTTTGCTCAGGCTGAAATATCCTTCCGATTATTAGTATTATTATAATACTTTTTATTCCCAAGGTCAGGCCCGGATAGGGTAGAGAAGAAGATGTGTGAAAATATCAGTCAGAGCGTAGTTAGTAAGTACTATCCCGACATTTGCCTGACATACTTAAAGTAAAATTCTGGCAAAATCTCAGTCAGAATGAGAAGCCACTGGGACTATTTCAGAAACTTCCGATTGTTGAGGCATTGCTCTACCGACTGAGGTACAGCCGTTCTGTATATTGTTTATTATTATTATTTACTTCAGGCATCTAAGGCTGTGGAAAGGCGTCGACCAGGGCCGTTGTTGAAGATACAATCCCGACATTTTGCTTGTGTGATTGAGAGCAAACCCTAAAAGGCCGGTCAGGATGGCTGGTCACCGGTTTCGAATCTTCTAAATGCGAAGACAATTACCGCTCTATCTACTGATCGGGACGGGCGTAAGCCAGAATGCTGTTACTGCTAATTTAATTCCTTTTATCATAATTATCTATTTACTGAGACACGACTGCTCATTTGCTATATTTGCTTTTTGATTTGTTAATTTCCTCACAAAAAATGTCACTTTTATATATCCATGTGGTTCATGTATTATTATAGTAAATTCATACTATCTATTGTTCCAGGATGCGTCGAAGAGGGCAATTACGAACGCTGCACCTGGTCACAGGCACTCCACTTGGCCTTCAGTCAGAGGTATTCTCCAAACAATTTAAGAAAGGGCTCGCAGGGGCCGAGCCCTATCCAGCACACGGCACACCTATGCCTTCATTGTGGGACCAAGAAAAGTACATATTGATGTTTCCGTGTGTTTAAAGGATTAAGTTGAAAACTTACACAAACAGTTACATGTGTTTAATGTGAACAATTTTCATTTCTGACTGTTAAGTTCTTTTTCTTTTACTTTAAAAGAAAAGTTTAATGTTTTTTACCAAAAAAATCATTACTAGTTTCTTTTTTTTTTTACTAAATTTTTTACTAAATGAGTATTGCAATTTACTATTAAACTATTATAGAAATAAAATTTTCTGAGTTTAGGAAAATCAAAATATATTTTTATTGATGTGGATGATTATTTCTTTTTGCATGTGTTCTTATGTTTTATTTGTAGACTAGCAGCATATGACAATCCTCGAAGGAAGATACCATCCAGACATTCGTCTCTGACAAATATTCGGAAAGGAGTCAGTCGGAATGTCCAGCCCAGGCCAACTAAGGCACGCAAATTGCAGGTCAAAAACTATACTACAGCCTGTTTTTCTTGTACCCAGTGTTGTTTTTTAATACATTTTTTTTACCAACTATATCGACTTACTACCTGCGTAAGATTCCCGGTTGAAGTTAAAGTTGCGGCGTATAGTATAAAAAATCCGTTATATCAACAGTGGAAACATTTGCTAAAATCATAATAGGTGAATTCGAAGCCGTTTTAACACGGATAAATGGGGTTTCAATTCGCAACATTTTAGCCATAGATAAAAAATATTTAAATTTTTTGCTAAGCAAGCTTTTAGTAATAAAGTGAATATAATAAATTTTGATATGCGCCGCAGCTAAATATTTTAGGTGTCGTTCAGATTTTATGTCAGCGCATTTTTGGTGAATTTGGATCCCTCTCTCTGAGTAAGCAACATTAAGTAGATGCCCTATCTCTAATGCATAGAAGCCCACCCAAAATAAGTAGAGTTTGAATCTCGCCATAGAAAGCAGAAGTATTATTTGAACGACTTCTGACACAAAAATATGTATATGCTTCAAATACAACTACTAAGTAGTATCAAAATTCGTTATTTATAGTAAAACAAAGATAAATTTTGATAATACGCGCCAAAGTTAAATATGTATTTGAAGCATATACATTTTTTGTCAGGAGTCGTTCAAGTATTACATAAGCATTCTGGGGCGAGGTTGTTCAAGCTTTGTTTACTTTTGCTGGGCGTCTAAGTATTAGGGATAGGACATCCAGTTAATGTTGCTTACTAAGGGGGAAGGGGTCTAAATTGACCAAAAATACGCTGACGTAATATCTCAATGACACCTAATATTATGTATGAAACTGTCGAGAAAGTGCTTTTAAAATGTTCCAAAAGTGCTTGAAAGTAAATAAAGTGTCCTGAAAGTAGGCAAAAGTCGTTTCCAAAATGCACTTTTAGAACACATTAAAATAAGGGCACTTTTTATGCACTTTTGAGCAGTTTTGTAGCACTATTAAGGGAACACATTTGGACAGTTTTTCACACTTTTGAACACCTTTGAGACGCTTTCATAGCACTTTGGTTCACGTTTGGACACTATTAAAGTGTTCGAAAGTGAGCTAAAGTCGTTTCCAGAAAGTGCTCAAAGGTGTTCAAAAAAGTGTAAAAAAAGTGTTCTATTTTTTACAGTGTAGATAATGACAAAATATAGTAAACGTAAAAAAGTGTACAAAAGTGTACAAATGTGTACAGTAGGTGAGAATAAAGTATACAAGATATACTGTCTTGTTTGTGCTAAAAAAATGTTCATATTGTGCACCAAGAAAAATAGTGCTTTATAGGTGCTGAAAAAGTATATACAAATTATTACAATTTTGCTTGGAACACATTCGAACACTTTCACAGCATTTTTTTACATAATTCGTACACTTTTAAAACACATTCCCGCTTTTGAAAGTGCCCTGAAAGTGTAAGAAAGTGTTTTTTTTTTTACAGTGTATTTTAGGATAAAGAAGTCCATATTAAACAATTATGTTTTTAATTAATTACAAATAACTGGATTATTCTGTCGTATATCTAATGATTGAATATTATATTGTCATTGGAAGCAAGCAAGTTTACAAAATTTTAAAGAAATCGGATGATGGGAAGTGAGTTAAAAATCAATTACAAAATTTGTACCAGAGATTACTGAGTGAGTTTGCCGGCCGGGTGGTCGAGCGGTCTGCGGCGGTAGGCTATCGACTCAACGGTCCCGGGTTCGAGTCCCGGCAGGGGCATGGGTGTGGATTTTAACACTTAACAGCTAAAGGCAAATCGTGAAGGGCCGAAGTTCAAAGTTACTAAACTGGCCCATATAAAAATAAAGTTTACCAAAGTTTTTACTGAGTGAGTTAATAAAAAGCGTGTAATAAGTAATATTTGTAGAACAGAGACAATATTACTATTTTTAGGATGCCTCTTGATAGTCACTCTCTGGGTAAACTCTACAATGTCACAGTTTTCACCGAGCTGCCGAGCACTGGTTTTGTATTCGGGAGTACCAGCAGCCGACCATTTTGACTGAGGCTTTCCAGCGTATTTTTCTCACTCACGCAAGGCAAGTGAGTGGTACCTTCGACTTAGGATTTAGACGACTTTTTCGCGCATCCTAAACTTATTCCAACCCGAGCCATAGATATCTAAAGACCATAAAGGAATTCAAATTCAAAATTGTCTCAATTCTCATGATCACTATCGACAAAATTTGAAATAGAAATATTCTTATCTGGTTACAACAATACTTTACTGATTTTACTGTGCCACTTCTAAATACATCTCGTTTCCCTGATGCTACATTTCTTCCCCAGGCACTTTTACCTCTAAGGCACAAGTATCTTACAGAGATAGGACAAGAAATAACTCTATAATGTAAATGTTTCGTAGCTGTAAGCGGAACTCACTTCCATCTTATTAGAGCGCCAATCTTTCATTAATAAGCAGGTAAGATCTTTAGCCTCAGTGAGTTTTCTTCTTGACAAGATCGTTTCTTAATTACTCTTTAGGTCTCTGCCGAGCTTCCGCAACGAAGCAAGCAACGACCAATCTTTCTGTGTGAATCCTCTTCTCCCTCTTCAGCCCCGCTACACTTTGAAAACATGATTCAAGAAAATGGCACGAATGAAAATTTAGCTCTAAATCTCTCAGAGCAATTTTCAGCTTAAGTTTTCCAAAATAACGAGATGGTTCAATTACAGAGTCTGTTTTCTCCCCATTCCTGCTACAAATCTCTCTCTGTTACTAACCTTTCTTCCGTTCTAAGAAGAAGACAGGACAAAACGACTTTTCAGACACTTAAAACTATAAAAGAAGGAAGCATGACCTCACGTAATCAAGCACACATGACAACACAAAACCATAGATGAGAGACTGAGCATCACCTTGTCACAGATCAATTATATTGTTACATCCAGTATTCGATTTGTTATAATTGAATTAAGTGGATATTCTGAAACTATGGTTTCTTGAATTTTGTACTATTACACTGTTAAAAATTTTGGGACAGTGCCTTGATATATCTAGTAACATTTCAGATACATGTCCTGAAAAACACCGAGAGTTATGGTACTGAAAGTTTCAGTTCATGTAATATGTCCGCACATGCGCAGAAAGAGAAAATGGTTTGTTATCGTAGTCGAACCCCCACACACTTTAGCATAAATCGAATGGGCTAACTTTGGATACTAGAAATTTACCGTCATTTTTTTTTCTTCTTATTTGTCATATCAAGTTGAATTTTTCATCTTTTATACCATTTTTATACACTTTATAATAATGTGAGTGGGAGATCTGAATCTTTGTTGGAAATACGAGAATAGACATGCCTAAAGTTTCCCTGGAAATTGAGGTAACTTTGGTCAAAATCCTTTCTCATGGCTAGAGTATTCCGTTTGTAGGAGAAATATTGTGGACACATGAAAATTAAAAACAGGTCGTCCTCTTTTATTTGTTGGCTAAATCATGAAATATTTAATATCAATTTAAAACATAATTATGATTATTTTCATTGTATGTTGTATACAAACATTTACTACTAAATTTACAATAAAAATGTATTGAATAATAAAGTATAGCTATCAGGAATGTTGTTTTATTTAAAAAAAATCTAAATAATGTCTTTAAATAATGTCAGATAAGAAATTTACACCTTTAATAGAAAATCTTCGCGGTTTTCACACACACAAAAAAAATGCAAATGAAATGTAAGTTTGATGCAAGTTTATGTGCTATTTCTCTTTCATAAATGAAGTGTGAGATAAATTAAGAATGAGATGCAAATAAGAGATAAAAAAAAACTTTACATTTCAACTAACGTGCGCACAAATATACCGGCACGGTGAACCATTGGAGAAAAAAATCGTGAAAAAGGGTCTAGTAAAATGATGATTGGGTCATTCCATACCAAATCAACCAATAAAAAAATAATTTTAGACCTTAGGTTGTGTTTTGCAGATATCTGGTTAGAATGTATGTGCCAAATTTCATGATGGCATTTCAATGGGATCATGTTTAATTTTTTTTCTAAATGAAGTAGACACAACCACTTATGCGTAACAGCGTAACGTGTATAAATAGCTTAAGAGCAAGATACTGAAAGGAGTGAGCGGCCGTAGCTCAGTTGGTTGGCTTAGTAATCAGAAGGTCCTGGGAATGATCCAAGCAACCACCCATCGTGACTGAGGTTTTTTTTTCTTAGTTTTTCTTCAACAGTCACATAAGTCGGATG
Organism: Lepisma saccharinum; assembly: GCA_022664845.1. Taxonomy (NCBI): domain Eukaryota; kingdom Metazoa; phylum Arthropoda; class Insecta; order Zygentoma; family Lepismatidae; genus Lepisma; species Lepisma saccharinum. The sequence goes on from JAGDQP010003624.1 coordinate 7,280, forward strand.
CCGGGATAGTACCGACATACTAGGCTCTGACTCACTTCTTTCCACGATGTTCTTCATCCTATCCCATCCTGAACCTGAGATGCCTAAAAGCCATAAATAAAATTCAAATTCAAATCAATTGAGTTTTGAGTTTGTGGAATAAAATGATCAGTCATTTATTTCGTTCCACTTACACAACATGAAATCGAACATTTTTTTTTTAATTCCAATGTCATTTCCACCCTTTTGCTTTCCAGTTTTAATGAAAATTTACCAATATTTCTATATTTAGATTTAGGCCTAATTTGCTCAAAAATGAAGTCATTCTTCGTTCGTGTTGACGAAAACCATTTTATGCTATCTGTGAAAGATCTTTTTTTTTAACACCTTGTATAAATACATTGATATAACAGAATGTACTGTATGTATGTATTTTGGTAATATGTACAGAGTATACGAGGACCTAATATCTTCAATGTTTGTTCGGAGATGTATCTGTTTACCAGCAGACTGATTCTCTTCGCGGATGTTTTTGTTGATCTAAGCAAGCAGGAAACAGTCAATTTAAGCAAGACCCGAAAAGGGTACACACTGAGATCAATATGTATATGTACAGTTTGTACAATAATGTGTGTATGAGTGTATATATTTATTTACATCTCGTATTGTGTACGACTGACTATACATACGTCCCAACAGGAACTATAAAAATAAGAAAGAGAAAAAAAGAAATGAATGAAAATGTTAACAATCAAAACAGTGAATCGGAAATGAATATTAAGATAGAGGGGCGGGGGAATAGAACCCGTTCTCCCCATCCCATCTCTTCATACGTACACATCGTATATATAAATGAGGTTTCTGCAACAAATATGAGGTTCTTTCTCATCCAACACTCTTTCCAGCAGTGTTGCCATATACATTACGAATGGAACCAAGTTTCACACTCGTCCGACCAGATTTAGAAATTTTGTAAACTGAAACAAAGCTCCTGAGTGAACTGAGTTGTTTCTGTGTTTGTAGTAAACTGAAGGTTATTTGTTCTACACTGAAAAAAAAATGTTCATGATAACCGAAAATTTGTTCCTGTGATCAAATAAACAAATTGCTGAGCGGTCGTAGTTCAGTTGGTAGTGCGTTGGATTAACATTCGGAACGTCCTGGGAACGATCCCAGCGGGCCCCCATCTACACTGAGTTTTGTCCGTTTTTCCTCAGTCATACCAGGCGAATGTCAGGAAGCTATCTACTAACTAGGCCCTGGCCGACTAGCTTCCAATATCCTTTCCCCACTCTATCCTGACCTGAACCTGAGGTGCCCAAAGGCCATAAAATAAATTCAAATTTAAATATAGGAACTCGTTAAGACATGAATTAAACATCCCATATGACCGAATATCCTGACGGCTTTCCAGAATTTCCCTCGGTTTCACTAAGCGAATGCCGGGATGGCAACTTAAGTAATGCCCGGACCGTTACCTCTACCCATCCTCTACCCTATCCTATCAGGCCTGAGCCAACATATTACAGTCGACTCCCGTTTTACCGGGGGCGGCTTAACCGGTGCTCGCCAAAAATAAAAATTTAGATATAGGCCTATCGCAAGAAGCATCAGCAGGCACGCTAGAGAGAGAGAGAGAGAGAGAGCAGATATGGACTTTGACAATGAGATTCGAGTTGACAAGGACTTTTCAGATCTTGCCCCACCCTTCCCCCTTACCCAAACTTTTTTATAAACAACCTGACTGTAGTTACAAATCCCTTCCTCAGGTAACAAAGCATTTCCTGTGTCCTGTTCCCCCACCTAGTGCCCCTGTTACGTTTGTTTGTTGATTTGAAATTTCATTAAAGCAGAGTTTCTGAAAATACAACACAGATAAATTGCCATGTAGCATTTTTCTATCAATATTTAGTGGTTATTTATGTTTTTCGTTTATTTTTCCTGCCTTTGGATTAACTGTAATTTTGAGTTAACCGTGGATATCTTCTCCTCTATTACCCCAGTCAATCGGGAGTCAACTATAGTTAAATATTGCTATAAGTCTATATTAAGTACAGTTAAAATATTGGCCATAGATGGCCTTCGTGTTCTAACACTATAAAAAGATATTATAATCGGTCATAAGGACTATTCCTTTATTATAGCTATATCCGGTTTAAACCTCTGTAAAATTTACCATTTAACTTACTCAATACGTTGGAAAACATTTCATAGTGTCAGTAATTTACGTGCACACAAAAACTAAGTGTTGAAGTTGTCGAGTTAGTGTTTCGAAGGAAATTAAATTTACGGTATTTCTGAACTAATTTTAAAATATTTCATATGGGTGAAACAATATGTTTAATATTATCTTGTTCTAAAGATGTACGAATTTCTATAGGTAACTAACAATGACTTACAGAAATCTCAAATTTATGCCCACAGTAACAGACGTTCGTCTTTGGATCTTATCCTGAGCAAGATCAAGCTCATCAACTCGAAGATATCTTTTACTGTTCGCTGAGCGGTATACAATGGGATGATAACCCCCAAAACACGGCGAAAATTATACTGTCTGAACGCTTAACAAAATATTGTTTGGATAGTGGTCAGGGGTTTATAGGTGTGCTATCTGCTTTTCATTCACATAGTATACGGGATATAGCATGCTTCATCTTGACCAAAGTGCTAATAAACCCGGCTGTTTAAGGGACTGTTTTAATCACAGAGAATTCTTTATAAGCTACGGGGAGGTTAGAATTTCCAAGTTCATTTCTTACATTTGAATCTTGGGATTTTGTCCTAGTTTTTTTATTTCGTCTCACTATGCGGCACCTGGGTCTACCAAACTAACATCTTCTTTCCCTCTGTTTTCCCAAATTCTTCTTATTCTTTCTTTCCGTCTTTTCCCATCTACGTGGGATCGACGTTTCTGCATGAGTAGTCTCCACAAAGCCCTGTCCTGAATTTTTTTCCCCTGAGAGACCCCGAGATCATTCTTAACCCCTAATTTAATTAAAACAAGCTGACAAGGCTATCACTCTTAAAAAAAAAAAAAAAAAAAACAGCCAGCGTAATGGTTTCAATGTTCTAACGACATCTTCCTCAGACGGCACATTAAAACACACAATAATGTGAGTGTGTTTTAATGTGTCGTCTGAGAAAGATGTTGTTAGAACATTGAAACCGTTACGTTTACTGTGTTTTTTTTAAATAAATTTAAGAGTGATAGCCATGTCAGCTTGTTTTAATTAAATTAAGTATGGATAAAAAGCCTCAATATAGTCATATCCATCCATTTCCTCCTTGGCCTCCCTCTACCTCTCTTGCCCTCCACTTCCATTGCCATCACTCTTCTGACTACACAGTCATTTGTTCTCATTACATGTCCATACCACTGCAGTCTTCTTTCTTGCGTCTTCTTAGATATCTCTACAACCTTGCTTGTTCCTCTTATTCTCAATCTTCTCACTCTGTGTCTTCTTGTTATCCCACACATCCAGCGTAGCATTCTCATTTGGGTAACATCTAATCTCTTTTCTTGTGCTTTCTTTATTGACCGTGTTTCTCCTCCGTACATCATTGCTGGTCTAATCACTGTTTTGTAAATCATCCCTTTATTCTTCACCGTAATTCTGTGGTCGCAGACAACGCCACATACTTTATACCAATTTTGCCATCTCTCCTGTATTCAGAGTGTTAATTCCGAGTCCAAATCATCGTTCCCAGTAACAGATGAGCCTAAATGTTTTTAAATTTTCACTTTATTCAATCGTTCTTGCAACATCACTTCTCCATTTCCTTCTGCGTTAAACTCAAGATACTCAGTTTTCTTTCTACTAATCTTTAGGCCTCTATCTTCTAGAGACTTTCTACTTTCTTTTACAATATCATTTGCAAACATCATACATCAGGGTGCTTCATCTCTCACATCCTGAGTTGTGACTATGACTACGTTGAAGAGGTACGGGCTTAATGCTGAACCCTAGTGTAATCCAACAATAACAGGGATTTGGCGTGTTAATCCTACACTACTTCTTACCTGAGTTCTAGCTCCTGTATACATAACTTGAATTATCCTTACATACTTCTCTGGCACTCCTTTCTCCCTCAAACATCTCCATACTTCCTGACGTCGTACTGTGTTGTAGGCCTTCTCCAAATCAATAAAGACCATATGGTTTTTTTCCTTTTCCATAATTTGCCTTAATACAAAAGTTGCGTCCGTTGTACTTTTCCCCGGCATAAAGCCAAATAGTTCTTCTCCTATTGATGTTTCTTCTCGTAATCTTCCTCCTACAATTTTCTCCCAAATGTTCATCGTATGTGATATAAGTTAGATTCCTCTATATTTTCCACAATCCTGTATGTCTTCCTTCTCCTTAAAAATTAGTACAATAATACTATTCCTCGATTGAGCCAGCATTTTTTTCTTTTCATAGATATTTTGACTTCAGATCCAATACAATATCTATATCTTGTCCCAAACTCTTTCACGCTTCTACTGGTATACAATCAGGACCTGTAACTTTTCCTGTTTTCATTTGCTTTAATGCTTTCTCTACTCCTGGTGTTGATCCGAGGTTTGGAATTCCATGGGTAAGAACTTTTCTCGGATTTTCTTCATTTAGAAGCGTTTCGAAATATACGGTCCATCTCTCTTTGATCCTGTCTTCATCGATAAGCACTAGCCCATAGTCATCCTTAATTTTCCTAATATGGGTAATATTCTTTGTTGCCTTGTACCTGGCTTTAGCTAACCTGTATAGCTTCTTGACTCCACCTAGTGTTTCAAGTTCGTAATACAGTTCATCCCAGGTTTGCTCTTTTGCACTAGCCACTGCTCTCTTTGGTTCCGTATTAGTCGCTTTGAAGCTACATTTATCCTCTTTTGTCAGTTAACCATATCATCTACTTATAACTCTTCTCTTCGCTTTCATAGCTTCTTGCACTTCCTCTTTCCACCAGCACATCTCTTTTCCTGCAGGATGTTCTTTCCAGAATTGCACATCCTCTTCTTGCCGATTTATTCTTTTGACATCTTCTCTGAACAAATTTCTTGGTTTCTCCTTTTTTAGTCTCCACCATCTAATTTTGGGCTCTCCATTTCACGGCCTTCTACCTGCAAACTCCCAGTCCACACTCACCACTCTGTGTTGCGAGGACACACTTTCACCATTTATTACTTTGCAGTTTTTAGCACAAGAAACCGTTTGACTTTCTTTTCCACTACTCTTGTAAGTTAAATGATGCTCCTTCTTCTGAAAATTGTATTGCAAATCGCCAGATCGAATGCAATTCCAAAGTCTATTACTCTTTCTCCTTTTTCATTCCTATCTCCCAAACCCCAGCCACCGTGAATCCTCTCCATACTTTCTCTGCTTCTACCATTCAAGTCGCCTCCCACAATTACTCTTTCCGCCGAGGACACGCTGCGAAGTTCATGGTCCAAATGCTATCAGAATTCTATCTTCTCTTCTTTCCCGCAGCAGGCTTGCGTAGCATACTCATACACTACATTGATCATTTCACCCATGTATATCCTGATACTTGTCAGATCACTCTCTCGTTCTTTCTTCTCACACTTACTACACTATCTTTCAGATCTCTCGAAAGAACAATCTCTACGCGCTAAGCCGTTCCTTCCATGTTCATTTGGTCCACTATACAGCAACTTGCAGTCGCCTGCTAGCTCTCTTGCCTTATTACCTTTCCATCTTGTCTCTTGCACGGATAGGACCCCCAACTTTCTTCTTTCCATCAGATCTGCAATCTCTCTTCCTCTTCCATTCATCGTCCCAATCTTTAGTGAACCTGCTCTGAGGCTCACGTGGACTAACTTCTTTAACCGAGCCAGTCCTCGACTCGGTTGCCTTCGCTTATTTCTCATAGAAGCCAGGCGAAGGACCCGCGGGTCGCCTATCGGGTACGCCCTAGAATTTTCCGAGGCTTCATTTAGACGATCCATTAAATGTAATTTTGGCACAGCTTTTAAGACCGGATGCCCTTCCTGACGTCAAACTTCCTCATTTTCCAGGGTTTGGGACCGGCACGGAGTTGGGTCCATCCGAGCTACATGCCTGCCAATCTTAACCGTCGTGATTTCATTATTCTTCCAATGCTTGACAAATAGTTAATAGTAGAGCTTGTGGAGTTCTTTATTCAGTCCCCTTCATTCTTCAGTAATCTCGTCCCGCTCTGGTACGTATCTCTTTCTCAAAACCTTATTTTCAAACACATGCAATTTATGTTAATCTGCTATGGTCGTACTCCAACTTTTACAACCATAAAATATTACCGGCAGAATAACAGTTTTGTGTATCATCAATTTCAACTTCCTTGATATTAATCGCGAGGTTGGAAACTTCTGGACTTAATAAAATCATATATTGCCCGATCCTCAAGTGACTTTTAATTTCCTCCTTGAGCCTACATTTGGTTGTTACATATGCCCCCAAGTACTTATTCATGATCTCGTTGTTAATATTATGACATCTTTGTTTCGTTCATTCTCAGTGTTTCGGTTTGTTATACTTTGTTTTCTCTACGTTCACCTGTACATCTTCTCGCAAATCTTCTATTAGAACCTCGGTGTTACTTTTTAGTGCTTGTCGTTCCATATTAAACTCACATTATACGCATAAACGAACAGCAGGTTCAATCCGTTTAACAACATTAATTTGAATTTGATTTAAAACTTTCAGGCAGCTTTGGCACTCGCCAACATTAATCCGTTTTTGTCCTATTTGATTCCTAGAATCGCATATTCTAATGCAAAGTGACAAGCATCACCTTGCTTCAATCCACTGGGAATCTGGAAACTATCTGACATATTATTACCTATATGTACTCTGCTATGGAGTTGCTGAGAGACAGCCTTATTTCTTGAACATATTTTTTTTCGGAATTTCAAGTCGTAACAGGGTATTGTATAAATTTTGCCTTTCGATAGAATCATATGCTTTCTTAAAATTAATATGATCCTCCCGATATTGTATTCGATCCTCCCAATCAAATAGTTAGTAAACCAGCTTAACATGGTACCAAACGTGTCCCGCTCAGGGAGCAGATTACGTCATTGAAAGAATCGGACAACATTTGTTGGTCTTATAGCATAATATGTTGCTTCTACAGAACTCCGGTTCTTACACAGAACGACATTGCTTCGTAACTTTAAGTGGGTCGCGGTGGCTTAGAGTTGAGCGCTCACCTCTGGTGCTTGCGGTTCACGGTTTGATCCCAGCTCATCCCATATATCGGGTTGTAGTGGACAAACACCGTGTGCGTGGGTGTTCTCGCAGTTTTCCCGTTTCCCCCAGCTTTCTTCATTCCAGCAATTTTTTCATCATTATCCACAGGGCCTAAGCCAAAGTTGTCTAAAAGTATTAAATAAAATTTAAACTCAGATAATAACTTTGTTTGTCTAGAACAGAATTCCTTATAAGAATTTCCGTGTAAAACTATCGTTTTTGATGAAGCAGTCTAGAGCTCAATCTCCGAGGAACGCTCCTAATTTGATGCTGTTCGAACATAGTGATACCCACTTAGAAGCTATTTCAATCATGGTAAAAGTAGTGGTCTTTGATGTTGAAAGGTAGACCAAGATTCTATGGGGATTCGCAGCACCAGTTATGTGACACTCTCTTCAACGAACGCCTTCAGGACAAGTTAAAAAGCTTATGAACTGTGGCAACTATGGTTTAATTTATTTTAATTCATTCCATTATTTTTGTTATATCCCCCAAACAGCGCAAGATATATATTAGATATCTAAATACGATCTATGGAATTAGACAACGTCTAAGTTCTACGTGTGATATCTGATATATGTATAACAGATATTTGAGCAAAATATTTATCATTAGGAACGTTAACCTATGGTGTGATATCAATTAAATATTTATTAGATAGGCCTATATCTTCCATACATTGCCTACAACGGAAGGAAATTATCCTGTGGACCATGGGGCTGGGTACGCATAGACTGTTACAGATGGCATTTGATGGTTTTGAAAATTTGTAAACATGAGTAGAGTCACGTTACGCTCAGCAAATAATGTATAGCACGTGTATCAGAAATATTAAGAGAGATTTGTTATACATATAAAGCTAGGATATGTTTACATCTAATATAAGTAACTTTCTTTCTTATATTCTACATAGTACTTAGATTGTTAGAATGTCTAAACCAGATATCTGTTATACGTACAGTTTCCAAAAATAATGGAGCTTCATGAGGTTGCTGTGAAGTATGTATTGTGTGTAGTGGAATAAAAGTTGTTATATTTTAGTCAGTTACTCAAAGAGATTGCGTTCATGTGTTTTTATTTTATGTCATTGTTGTCATATCATGAATAAAGTCATTGTTGTTACAACAGCTTTTTTGTGTGGATGAGACTTTCTTGAAAACATCACGTTTCCGGACGGGGCCACATTCCGGTTGTGAAAATTGAAACAATTACCAATCTTGGGATTTTTGAAAATCCATGTGTGACACATGAACATATTTGCGATTCACCTAAGGTCAACATCTGGCGCAGCCTAATACGCAACAAGTTTTTGCAGAAGTAATATTGTTCTCGTATTAGCTCTAACTGTAGTAGTAGAACCTTTAATGTTGCTAAAATTGGTATTACTCCGCACCAATGGGCAGGCATATTAACTAGTGTAAAATAAAAACACTTGAACGCAATCATTTGACTGACCGGCTGAAATTAAAGCATTTTCACTACATTACACATAGTACATATTTCACAGAGACCTAATGAAATCCCCATCATTCATTCTCTGTATATTATACATTTGGACCATGCGGAATGTTTATTTTAGGATATTTTTTTTCTCAGGTATCATAATTTCATTTTTATTTGGATGCATTAAAAGCAACATATATTGCTAAAATTCTAAAGATACTAAATTCTAATGAGTAAATCACATTTCAAAGATCTATCTAATTCTAATTTACAAAGGAAAAATATCTACTAATATCTGTGTGAGTATTAGCATTTCCTTCTTTCATTCATTCTCTCTTCCCCCTTATTTTCTAGTTGCAAAAAGCAGAAAAGGTAAGCAGATTTTTTTAAACAATAAAATATTTTACCTTTAAAATAAGATAATCCAAGCAGATAATTTGTACATGATTTGCAACACTGCTTCACTTCATTTTGGGGATCATGTCCGTACCACCACACTGTTATATAACAGTAATTTCGTTCGTTGTATGGACGAAACCAAACTTTTAATAATTAATGAATGTATGATTGAAAAGGGATTGGAGATGTGCGAGTAAACAGTAGTCTCTACATTCAATGTCCATATACATATAGAGGAGGAAAAAGCAAACATATCTCCATTTTATTTGTGCTTGTGCATGAGAGGCAGTCTTTCTTCCATATTTTCTTAAACTGGCTTAAGCGTCTACATCTATGGACAAAGGTTTCGTTGCATGTATATAGCTCATTTTCTTGTTTTCAAAGATACATATATTTCAAATGTAAACTTATATATTCGTTGATCTAAGGAGATACGCATAAATGTGTGGCTGACTCATGTAGAAAATATTGTTCTAATACATAGCTAAACAGTTGAGACATATAGTGAGGCAAATTAAATGTGTTAATAAAGTTTCCCCGGGTTCAAAACAAAGACTGTTCGTGATATCAAGACTATTGTACTTTGCTTGTTTTTTTTTTAAGCAAATGAAATTTCTAAGCATTGCATGAAAATAATTATAAATACTATTAATAAACGTACGCCAAAATAAACATAACTAAAAAGTCGGAATTAGTATAATATAGAAATGTGAAAAAAAGAAAACGCACACAAATTAAATCTGCCTTCTGCATTATCATTTGTACCTTCTGTACTAATATTTCAGGTAACCAAATATTGAACCTTCTTACAAAAAATCGTACCAACTGACTTTCTTTATCGTTTCATCCCGAAGAGGAACTTTCTTCTTGTACCCCAAATACAAATATTTGAGTTTGAATTTTATTTAAGGCCTTTAGCCAACTTTGGCTCAGGCCGAATGGATAATGATTGGAAAATTGGGGAATGAAGGAAGTAGGAAGTGGAAGGAAACGGGAGAACCCAGAGAAAAGTCCATGCACATGAAGTTTGTCCACCACAAACCCTACATGACACGAACCGAGATCGAACCGAGGACTCCCGGTGATCCTTCTACCACTAGGCCACCGCAGCACCAAAAGATAATTATTGATTTTGTGGTGTTTTTTTTTTCGTATTCGTTAATGGATGTTTCGCGTAAATTTTTGATCGAGCGGCGGTGACTTCTTGGTAAAGCGTTGGCTTTGAATTCGGCAGGTCCTAAGGTTCGATACCAGCGGGAGACCATACTGGCAAAGGTTAATCCAGGGCTTTTCCTCAGTCACACCAGACAAATGGCGGGTTGTCGTCTTCAACGTAGGTCCTGGTCCACTCCTTGCCACATCCTTTTCCCTACCCTATTCCGGCCTGAGCCTTCGGTTGGTGGTGGTAGGCGTGGTGGGTTTTAGGGTCGCCACCAGCCTTATGGCTTGAAGATCATGAACATTGCAACCTTGCGCCAAGTTCCACTGTTCTTCTTACATGCTGTAGCCAAGGAACTTAGCTCATCCGTCCTCCATTTCACCACTTTCTAGCCATGAAGAACTTGGCTGAACTTTATGCACCTCTGGTGTTTGTGCTTGGATTTCACAGCTTTTTGTAGGTGTATAATATACATACTCGCTTCGCTTTGCTGGGGGCGCTGCCTCCAGAATCCTGTGACTTGGAGAGTTTTGGGGGACTGCGTCCCCTTTACCGCAACCCTACTTTCCGGCGGAGTGCGCCCTCATGGTGCAGATCTTCCCCATACTCCTGGAGGGAAGGCTTGCCCCATTTATTGTGACCTACTCGTGATGGTACACCTTCATATCAAATTTCATTTCTCTAGCTTCAGTGCTTTGGAAAATGGGTTTTGGGTGACCATTTTGGATTAAAGATGACGACATTTTTGACGTTTTCTTATATTGTCGTGACCTAATCGTGATGGTACACCTTCATATCAAATTTCATTTCTCTATCTGGAACGGTGCGGAAAATGGTTTTGGGCTGCCATTTTGAATCCAAGATGTCGACTTTTTGAAAATGTAATATTTTCCTGAACTACTCTTGATAACACATCTTTATGCCAAATTTCATATTTGTAGCTCAAACGGTGTGCAAAATGGATATATGAGGTCCGCCATTTTGGATCCAAGACGGCGTCTTTCATGACACTTTTTAATATTTTCATAGCCTACTAATGGTGCTATACCGTCATACTAGCATTTCGTTTTTCTAGTTCCAGCCGTTTAGACTGTGTATTCTATGGAAATTTAGTTTTGATGGCCATTTTGAATGCAAGATGGCAACTTTTTCAATATTTAGTAATATTTTCTTAACCTACTAGTGATTATGTACCTTCATCTCGAATTTCGATTTTCTAGCTTCAGCCGTTTAGTAAATTCTTTGAAATTTTACGTTTGGCGGCCATGTTGAATACAAGATGGCGACGTTTTCAAAATATCGTAATTTTTCCTTTACCTATTTATCATCCTCCACTTTCATGCCAAATTTCATGTTTCTAGCTTACTCCGAACACCCTAAACAATATGAGTCAGTGAGTGAGTGTCAGTTAGCCTAAAATACGCAATTTCAGGGGTCCACAACTCGAATATGCTTCAAGCTACCTACATAAAATTTTGCACACCAGCACATATTTACCATTTCTGCTTAACTTTGAAATCTCATATTCCTATCTTTAACATCTTCTTTCTTACGAGGCCTCGAAATTGCCGATTTCACCATAAACTCTTGTTCCTGTATAACACGCTTCTGGCAGTGCTGACGGTTTGTGACGCGGAGAACTTGCCTGCATGCACGTTGAAACTAAACATTATCACAATAAAAAGTTTGGATGTAGTTTCGAACCATGAATCTGTTTTTAAACTGATTACAAACTGTAGCTGATTTTTCTGCCGGATGCTGTACCTCTTCTTATTTTTTTAAAAGAATTTACTGAACTATGACAACTGACTGAATGTAAAATTTATAATAGTGGAAAATAGAAAATTTAACATTAACTATATTTTTTACTAGTAACATGAAAATTGCAGTCAAAAGGCTTGGATGAACAATACTGTTTGGATACGATAATTTATTTGTAACGTTCATGTTAACTGTGATTAAATTTAAATTATAGTTTTGTTAACCTTCGTTCTCGAAACTCATATTCGAGAAAACATGCTCAATTATACTCGTACTTATATTCTGCTTGAAGATCTTGATCAGCTTGAAGATCTCCGCTTTCATTTCTAATCATCCCTAGGCTTGGTTGGTAACCTTTTCTTAAAGAATTTGTCCCTTTGTATAGATCTCGTATGTTATTTGCCTTACCGTTTCCCTCTATCTCCTGAATTCTTGCGTCAGATATTTTCGCTTTTGGTTTCACAACTTAGGTTTGGATTGTTTTGCGTTTACTGCATTGGTTTGCATTGCCTTCAGTTTTATTGCTTAGTCGTCGCTGCCTTGATTGTTTCCGTTCCTGAATGCATTCTTCATCGAACTAAGATATGTTTTCCTGCTGTTTCTTCTTACCTTTACGTTCCTTCTCTTCGCTCTTCACCTGTGACAGAAATTGCCCCTTGTAGAGTAAGTGGGGGTGAAATGCCCACCACCTAAAATTCACGGAAGGAAATATGAGGCGGAAACAGTGATACGATTGAGTGAAGGCGCAATTATATGGAAGACGAAGGTGACACCAAAAGATATTGTGTGAAGAAAGTGAAGACATGCAGACTAATTTAAATGTGTTAAGTAGATCTAGATAATTTTTACTGATAGCCTAATGTTTTATGAGCGTTTCAAATGTAGTTGGACAGAATGATTACGCTGCTGTATTAGCAAATCCAATGAATGTGCGTTGCACAAAGTAGAGTTCTGTTGTTCTGATGCACTAACGGGTAGACGCCATACGATGCAGTGTTGGAAGTTTAATGAACTGAAACTATCCTGTTTGATAGGGGTGATTTGCCCACCAGGTGTCGGGGTGATTTGCCCATAAGTGTTTTACCCCAAGTATTCCCATTCCAGCAAACATGGCAGAACGCTTTAAAGCTGTATAATTGTACTGAAAGTTTAGTAAATACAATATAGATTATTATTTGCTTTGACATCAAAAAGTAGTTTAACTTCATTCTTAACAAAATAGTTTTGCTCTTTGTACGTTAAACTTGTTTACAGATAGGAATGGAGATGAGAAACAAAGAAAATGATTGACGACTACTTGTGTGCATAGAATACGTACAAAGAATATTGTGATATGTATTTCAATATACAGGGTGATTCCAAAATACATTGATAGACTTTGGGAGGTTATTCTACACAAGCAAAAATGATACTCAAACATTCTTTAACATTTTCCCTTCGGAGCCGTGGTTTCCTAGTAATAAACGTTTGAAAAATTTCCCACGTGGTTTTTAACACCCTGTATAATTGAAACCGGGACACAATACACAGTCACACAGACAAAGTGAAACCGTACAGATTCAACTGATACAGATGAAGATAACTATTGCGGAATCTGTGGTGGACATCTGTGTATAAACCTACGAGACCTATGTTTACATGTGAGTGGATCGTATTCGTTGTCCAATGTGTTTCCATGAAGTATGCATCGTTTCCAAATGTGTGTCACTTCCTGTCTTAGAAGAGGGGGAACATGTAGATTCAGTTCATTTCCTTCAGTGAGTGTTATATTTTTCATTTTTTTCATATATATATATATATATATATATATATATATATATATATATATAAATATATGTTGTGGCACTGTGTACCATAACTCCCTATTCCCATCAACAAATGTGCAAATAAATTATATGTATTGTAGTAATTCATTTAACTTGTAATATATTACTAATTATATTGTTATGCATATATGCTAATAAGGTAAATGGTATTTTAGAAAAAAGCCCGGCCGGGACATATTAGGTGTTTAATCATATTAATATTTTGTTATTCTATATTCAAATTCTTATGTACTCAGTTTTTGTAATCATTTAAAATAGTCTATTTGTATGTACTTCTCAAAGTATCTTTCAGCTGAACCAGGAGAAAGTCGAAAAGAGCAGGGAGCCAGCGGATTTCTCTTCGGCCAGATTCTTTATATTCTTTCTTTATTTTTTCATGGTAAAAAAAATAAAAATAAAAAAGTCTGAGGGAGTGAATAGCTATTTTTTGCGCTGTTTTCGTTGTTGGCTGAGCTACCTTTATATCCTCTCCTTTGGTAGCCAGCAGGTCAGTGGGCTGTTTGCGTCAGGGAACTATACAAGCTTTAAATCGGATGTGGGGGAGGTCGCAATCCTCAGAGTAAATTTTATCTTCGGACGAGCAGCATGAGGGGCCGTTGCTCGAGACCAGTGAGCAGCCGTGATGGAAATTCTCGGAGATAGAGAATACGGCGGACATGCAGTATAAAGGTATAGTATTAACATTACTGCTAAGATTTTGGAGGGACTCACTGGCTCTGGGTTCGATTCCCGTTTAATTCATTTTTAATTCTTTCGTGATGTCCGGATTCTGATTTGATGCGAATACGGGAATTCAATAATTTGTGTATTATTTATTGGGACATGCTTAGTTTTGCTGCCGCGACCGTCCCGGAATTCTGCCATATTTTAATTTTGAGGTTAATTAAAATTGGGAGTATTAGAAAGGGAGGCTACTGCCGCCCCTCGTGTCCCTGAGTCCTTTGCTAAAGTCGATTCTTACCGATCGACGACGTTGCTGGGGAATATCTTTAAATTTAGTAACTTACACTCCCCCCCCCCCCGAAAGTAGGTGAAACGGAACGAGATATGAATCTGTTCGCGCAAGAGGGATTTCTCTAAAATTGTATTGATCGTTCTCTCTGACGATTTTTTTACTTTTAAGGTTGGGAATTCAATTTGGGAGAATTAGAAAGGGAGGCTACTGCCGCCTCTCGTGTCCCTGAGTCCTTTGTTAAAGTCGATTCTTACCGAATCGATGACTTTTGCTTGGGTATAAGTAAATTCAGTAAATTTCACTCCAATCCATCCCTCATGTAGGAGCTTGAGAGGATATTAGAGGAATATAATTATTTAGACGAATATTACGAACAAGATTCAGTTTGCTTTGAGAAATTTATAAAAAGATTTGTTGTTGTTTTTTTTTAATATAAGATAGGAAATAGCTAGGGAAGCTGTCAGATTGGACATTTGAAATAATTTGTGAGTGCTCTGCTCAAAATTGTGCGTTCAACGAAGTGAGTCCAGGTTCGCAACCAGGCTGAAGGGGAGCAGACAGATTTGATCAAAGCACCATATTTAAATTCACAGGTAAACGAAGTGAGCTCATTACCGGCTCTCTTTTAGAGGAAAGTCTGAGAACTATTGCCGTTCTCAAATTTGGACAAGAGTCTACTATCGACTCTTGGATAGTCGATTATCCTGGTAGAGCTACTACCGCTCTACACATGGTTGGGGGGAGTCGGTATGGTTTTTGGGTGGGTTTAAAGACACGATTTATTGGAGCACCGGAGAATCTTCGTTAGATGAATTTGATCAGAAAATTAGAGCAAGCAAGGATTTCAGAAATAAATACTATTAATCTCTCTCAGAAAAAACTTGTGTATCATTCGCAATAAGAGCTTGATCCTAAGACCTCACCTTTATAAAGCACGTTGATTCTAATTTGAGCAGCATTGTTTGATTTATGTTATTTACAGCTCTGTTAAGTTCGTATCCTACTTCGCCGCAGCCGAACCGTAATTTATGTATCTGCGAGGCAGATATCTGGCTCCCGTTAGGTATTCTATGTGAAGTGTCGTGCGGATTGTATATCAGTCAGGAGCTGGGGGGAAATTTGAATATCAAGTTTGTAGTAGATTTGGCTGGCGCTCGATAGGCATTTTAAGCTGGATATTTATTGATTAACATTATTCTCTTGTGTCATCTGAGGATATATGAGTTCTTATTCTTTCTCTGAGCCAAATCCAGAGAAGTCGTGCTCCCAGAAGAGAGATTTGTCTGGGACGTCATCCGCTGATATTTACGAGGTCGAAGTTTGAACTCTTTTTAAGGCCGCACGTAACCATAGCACAACATATATATATATATATATATATATATATATATATATATATATGTATGTATTGTTTTCTGTTAGTCTAATAATATTTCTATAAGACTGTTTAATGTTATTAGTATTGTGTTGTGCAGAACAAACTTACATCTCACCATTAGAACGAAGATAAACGAGCTTTCCCATTTCGTATTTTCAGTTAATATATCAGGCGGTGAAAGCAAAAGTGGTGTAAGTCAATTTGAGAAACAAATGATTTTAGTAAAAATACTCTAATGAAATCTACAATGAACTCCAAGTAAGTGCTGCTCTCTATTCGGTTAGCAGGAGAGTTACGACTTGCACCACGTTTTCATCAAATAGATTTGAATATTGAGAGTACTGGTATGATTTTAACTCAATATTAAAAAGTGACTTACACCACTTTTCCTTTTACTGCCTCATATTTTTCTATTCTGTATTTTTCAAGCCTGTCAATGGTAAGGAAGTAGGAGGAACTTCATGCTTTATGGGCTAGTTTTTGTGACTTGTACCGTAATATAATTTCCTGTAGTATGACTAGCTTCTATCGTAACATCATTTCCATTTCCATCTCTGTTGACTTCATAAAGATTTGTTTTGCCTATATGAGGTTTAAAGATTTGTTCCCTACCTACCTTTGCGTTGAGGTCTCCACACAACTTTCGTGTTATACCTCGGCAATTGTTTAAACTATATTTATGGTTCAGCTTAAAATTTGTCTTTGTCATTATCATCAGCGTCTTCGGTCGAAACACGGGTATTTAATAAAATTGTCTTGTTCGATCTTCTTTATCTTCTAACTCTTCCAATTTGCTGACTCCTTTTATTATTTCTTTCTCGAAATTCTGTCTGCTTTTCGCTAGATTTTCTAAATCTAAAACCGGCGGTTTTCCTCTGATAAGCTTCTACTTCTCAAGTCTAGTATTTAGTTTCAATTTACATCTTTATCATCCTATGATCATTCGAGATTTTGAAACTGTTCAGAACAGGCACGTCTTGAAATATTTCCCTATTATTCGGTAGTGAAACGTAATCTATTTCGTTTTTAGCTCCATTTGGGCCTTTCCTTGTCCACTTCCTCTAGGGCGGCTTCTTGAAAAATTATATTGGAAAAAAACAGTCTGTTGGCTTCTGAAAATTCTATTAACTTCTCTCCTGTTTTGTTTCTTTCGCCAAATCCAAAGTTACACACTTTCGTGTCACTATCGTACTATCGTGTTCGTCTTAGTTCCTACTTTCGCATTCAAGTCTCCTATGACAATTTTATAATGATATATGCTACTGTCTAAAATCTTCTGTATCTCCTCGTATAGATCTTCGACTTCCTCTTCTGGGCTGTTGGTCAATATATTACGTCATCTCTCACAATGCCTTGTTAGCTTTGAGTGCCTCTAGCTCAAAAATTACACCTCTTCTTTGGAGGGGGCGCACAAAGACAAACACTACCCTGTCCCAAAAGGATTAACCTGATTTGGACTGTTTATAACTTTCTATGAGTAAACATACAGACAGCAGATTTTTCGTACAAACACACATACATTAATGTTATTTCAACTAATTTGCAGACGTTGTTTCTTTCTAGTCATTCGATTCCGAATATCTTCTGCATTTACATTAACGTCGTTATTCATAGATAAATATATCAGACAATTTAATCTCTCTTTCATTGAAGAGAGAGAGTAACATTTGAAATGATGTACCTCAAACTGGAGAAACAACGCTCAGGTGTACAGGTTGTAATGGGGGGAATGTTACGAGAATTTGCAACAACACCGTGTAAACATTATGACACAATTCCTTTGAGCAGTGTAGTAGAGTGTCAACAGCAGTACGAGGACACTCCTCTAGAGAAAGTTCCTTTCATTTGTTTTGCCACATTTCAAATTCGGCTTTAACTATACTCTTTCTTGCAAATTGAAACTCTGCACCTTCATCTACAATTTGTGCTTGGCACAAGATAATACAACTTAAAGCATTGCGCTTGATGTTTGTCAAACTATACTTGGAGTTCGCTGGCATATTAAGATACGGGAAACATCGAAAATAATTCTCGACGATTTCAGCAGGATAATTTTCTCGTCTCTAATTACATTCAAAACTCCGACTGGTTTCACTATTTGAATTTATATATAGATCAACGACAAAATTGGACACATCATTATCGAGCGACGGACTGCTACTCGTGTTCGCACGACCCGCCGCACTATGCTCATATTCTCGATTCAAATTAGTCGGACTCTACTGACGATACTTCGAGTTTCATCTGTGTGAAAATTACTTTTCTCGTTGTCAAAAACTTATATAAATGATACCTGCATATTTTTTAAAAAGAAAATATCCACAGTACCCTATGAGCAAGTCTTTTGCTTACTTTTTAAATATTTGTGTTTAAAGAGATCTGCTGATCAACTTGTCCTCTATTCTCTCGAAAACGAAACGTTCTTTTCGGAAGCCGAAAAATAACTATGGTTATTTTCGTTCACTGTACTTTGTTCTCTTCTACTGCGCACGTCTGAAATCTTAGTTTAACGAAAGGACTTTGGGACTGAACGCACCTGCAAATTGACCACCAGCTCTAAGTGTCATTAGTATTGTTAGCACATATGCACATCAAATCCCAAAAGGAATTATTGCGCCTTAGATTCGAAGAATGCTGAATAATATGTTTTTTTAAAGTCAAAAGAGAAAAGGAACAGAAACAACTGTAGGATCATATTAAACCAACCTAACGCGAATGTATATTTTGGAAAAAAAATATTTTACACTGAATTTTCAACGTTTTCCTGGTTATTTGAGAAACAAAATGATTGTACACCATAAACACTTATCAACGAGATGTCGTAACTCGCAAGTAACTCTATTTCAAGTGGACACTCAGATCTAGATGTATATAAATGACCATATCAGCATACAAAACTGAGTTTTCGTGTCAAAAATTAGGTGCAATTGGCCAGTGGTTGAAGAGAAATTGGCGGGAAAATGTATTAATAGCATTATTTGCGGTAGGCCACTTATGAATATCTGGCGCTAGTTTACACTCAATACTACGCACTACGGTGACAGATAGTCAAATGTCTCTGATAGTCGCACATCGCTATACTAAGTCACCAGAGACCGACACTGGTACAAGTGTAGAGTTGGGTAGAATTCGTAAAATATCACATGGATACTGTGTGTAAAGTTATTCAGATGGATATGCCCTATTTGACAGAGTCTAGTCAGTTTTAGTCATATAGATTATCGGTTTCGCCATCTGGATGGCTTTATGTATAACGATGTGCGGATGTCAGGATTGTTGAACTTTGATTTTTTTTTTCTGGATGTTTGGTTGTAATTCGTAGATAGCTCGTTACCTCTGTATTTTCTGTGTGAATATGTGCCTAGGTCAAACTGTCTGTTGCAATTATGGAACGTGTGCCCATGTGTCAAACAGCTCCTTGTTTATAGCGAGTTGATCAAGACTAATGTAATTCCATAAGGGAGGCACGTGCCAGACTCCCCTGGCTACTGGCCTGCCTTGATGTATCCCCAAAGAATGTCCGGTGATGATGTCCGGTGAATTGGTGGCTCATTAGATCTGACCTCTCTACCAAATTTCATATCCTTATACTCTAACAGCTTAGTTTTAATCGCCCTACCTGGAAAATAGAGTAACGCCCACCTACAGCCGATAGTGTGTCTATCGTGATAAAGTACAGAACTTTTCTTCGTTATTGTCTTCTCTAACCTGCTTACTATTTTCCAACAAATTTGCATCCAAATGTCAAACATTTCATTCGCAACAATAGACATAATTAATTTTTTTAACGTGTAGAACATTGTTAAACGATCTCTATGGCAGCACATTTCTTTTCGATTGAGCAATAATTTCAAAATGGGTATATTAGCCTAGTGTACGAGTGTTGCAAACCCAACAACCAACTAATTACCGAATATAGATGAACAATATTACAACAAGTGAGAAGATACTACAACTGGCGCAAAAGGAACAAATAAGAAACCTCGGCCACTAAAAATCAAACAAGGAACAAGTATTTGTGCTGTTTCTACGATGGAATTTTATGTGAAGCAACGACTGGAGAATGAAAACAGCAGGGTGAGTAAATATTATTTTAATATCACATATGCTTTAAACAATGTATGCCTATAACCATTTCAATTTGACCGTACAACATACTAAAAATGAAATGAGTTAAAAGAGTTCTTAATGTCAAAAACTGGCCAAATGCCTGGAATTTCCAAAATTAGTACATTGTCAGATTTCATGTTTTTCTGAAGGTAACAAAGCGTCAAAATTAGAGATTTTTTAAAATATCCTTTTATGAAGTTTAATGATTTTCTTGACTGCATACAAATATTAATTTCATCGTCTTTGAGCACCACTTCGACCCTCGGAAATATTACAAACGACTCCACGAGGCACAGAGAGTGCTTACACAATGATAGTTATAAAATGAAGGTTGAATTTTTCAGTCAGAAACAATAATAAAAAGCGCCTTTCAAGAAATGTTGAAATATACGTATTTGCGGCGAGACATCGTCACAAATTATATAACATATCGATAACTAATGACACAAGACCTTAGCAATTCATAATCGAAGTTATACCCAAGAATTTTAGAACTGCATCTGAGTAAAGTTTATAATTGAGAGAATGCAGCATATAATAAGGGAGTGTGGGCCTCTGAACTTTTCCCAGCCACCCACCTTGTAGTTATGCGCCTGGTAACACCACGTTCCCGGTCATCCCTGAAAGAAGTAATGTTCAAACTCAACAGTATATTAATAAGGAAAGAATGTAAAGTCCTGCTTTGTCCTCTGGGTCATCGAGTCGATACCGGGTCAGGCCTGGACCCAAGCATACCCGGTGCCCCATTGTAAACTTGAACCTAATGACCTGATTGATCCGGTGACTTATTTCAGCTCTGGTCAATTTACTGGTTATTTTGTATTCCCTAAAGATGATAAACATAATATGTGAAGCACGAAATGGAGTGTTGGAAGAATGCACATGATGAGATATTCGAAATAAAAAAAAAATCGATTATTCCTTTCCATTTGAAAAATTATAACAGTCCCTTATTAATACAAATCATCTCCCCGAAACAAAATTTTTCATTAATGTTTCATTTATGATTTACAGGCTTTTCCAAGGGATTTTTTTACCTTTGGGGAAGTATTGCAACTATCAAGGAGAAGGGATGTGGGCAACAGCTATGTGTATTGTAACAACTTGATTTTATTCGTTGTTACTAGAATTTATTTGATTGAAAATTACTCCTTAGATTATAAATTGGTCTAACCAAGCAGATCGATTTTGTATATCAAAAGGTGAGGAAGTAGAATTTTTAGGTGGAACTTGTGTATAATTCTCAGCAAAGGTTCAATTCAAGCACGATTAGTTGAATGCCGATATGGTTTATATTAAGTACGTACAATTCGTAGTGTAATATTGTGGCTTGGATACTGTATTCGAATATTTCTTCGGATATTATTATTATCAGCTGTGAGGATTTTTCATTTGAAATCAGAAACAGAACTGAGAATTTGTCCTCAGATGAGCAATGGAAAGTTGTGGTGTATTGGATTTGGTAAGATCTTTCCATTCTTTACTCTTTTCGTTTTGATTAGCATTAGTAGTGGTAGTGATTACAATACTACGTATAGTAGAGTGGTTTGTTCATATTTGTACCGGCGAATGCTTTCTATAACCGTTCTATACGTAAAAATGTTGGGTACCTTGAAAAGGGGCAGATTAGAAAAGTGAATCAAATGGTCCGGTTCCTATATCAAGTATTTCATTATCTGATAGTGCTTATTTTCTTGCAAGAAGTATTGCTTAGTCGCTTTAATAGCTGGAAAGTCGGGAAGTCAGGACGAGGTAACTTGTATTCAGAGTTTGTCGAAAATTACGAATTAATTGATTTCCGGCTGACTTGCAAGGAAAATTTGACCTTCAATGGTTTCCTTCAGTTTGCTATTGATCGCCTCAGTTTAGTAGGATCAGTTATTAAATTTTTAGTTATTCTCATATTATTTTCTTTTCAAGTTTTGCTACGAATAGAATCATTATTCGAGATATTCGGTTTTCAGAAGTTAGTTATTTTTTTAACTTTTATGGTTTCGAATTATGTGAGGAGAGAACCAAATATTCGAACATGGAAGTCATGCCACAAATAAAATCGTATCTAAGTTCAAAGAAGAATTTCATTTCATGTTACTAAGTAATTTAATTTAATAATTATTAAAATCATATATTGAATTGATTGTTGATTGTTTGGAACTACTTTTGTCTGCACGAAATATAATGCCTTTTATACATTATTTCTTTCGCAAGAAAGTATAGGATGAAGAACAGATTACGTCATTTTGAGAATCTATTTACCTGTCTGTTTCTAGTCTCTTGTATTCATTGCAATTTAAATTTTTATAAAAAATATCAGAAAATTAAAAGTTTTCATTATCCCTTGAAATCAAATTAGTAATAGGTATTAATTACACTCAGTTGGTAATTAGCTATAAGAACAAGGTGAACACATCGATCAATTTTATTTGTGGGTTGGATATGTCAACCTCTCACCGACAGTGATGTTACCTGAATTTGTGGACATGGGGGGTTGAGATTAATGTTTAATATTTTCCAGATTTTTTTTTTCAATTTTTTTAAATTTTATTTTATGCTAATCTGGATAATGTTGAACATTTTTCATCCCCCTTCACTATTTCTTCTAATTCTGGGGAGCTTTCTGTTACAGTATGTAGGTAAGTATTCTAGGGATGAGAGGAGCTACTGAATAAATTTTGATGAATGATTCCTCGATATACAATAAAACACTTCCCGGTGCCAAGAGAAAAAGGATCGCAGGCAGGTATTTTCTTGTTTCGATGAGAGAAATCATCTCTCTACGTGTATCCCCAAAATTCCGAGAAAATTGTAACCACTCGTTATTTAAATGAAAGAATATGTTCCATGCGTGAGATTTGAACAATCTCCAGCTGTCTTCGAAACAAAACAAAAATAACAAACAATTGAGGAGCTCGCTGGAAGAACGTATTAACTCGAAAAACGCAGTTCGCAGAAAAACGGGTTTGAAAGTTTTACATGTGATTTTTACGAGATTTCCTGTGCTTGTAGACGTTTTAACATAATATGACATTATGTTGCTAATATCCCTAGGGAAGACAATGCATGAATCACAGGGAAGCTATATTCATCCTGTTAATGCTGTATAATAAAATAATTAATCATAAAAGTTGAGCCGTTTTTCGATAGAAGGAATTTGTAAATGGCGTATCCTTGAGCCGTTTTTCGATAGAAGGAATTTGTAAATGGCGTATCCACACCAAACTTGGAACGAATATTCTTGGGCATCCCAGAAAAACTGCTGTCAGGGTTTTCAGATCACCAAGCACCTGCAGTTGTCAGTACTGCCACCTTATGATAAAGTGTAATACCACAATAGCTTCTATAGTGTTTAACGGTTCTTCACCAAAGATTGCAAGATTATTTTTCTACACAATACGAACATGACGGTAATAAAGAGTACCCCTCCATGTAGGGGCTTAGTCCAGTTGTCAGTGTTGCCATACTTAATTGCAAATTAAGTTTTTCAAAGCTTCTGCAAGAGCTTCTATACCGTTCCACGTATATCCATCAAACTGGCATGAATAATCTATGAAACTAACTAAATGATGGTCCTCCCTAACTAAAACATCCAAGATGTCAGTGTTGCCAGCCAATAAAATTGAAGTTTTGCAAAAGCTTACACACCGTTCAAAGTATCTGCACTCCTGTGGATTACTAGCAATTCTACGGAAGAATAATTTGTGCGTCAGCGTTTGTTTCTTCCACCCTCTTGCGGTCTATTATTTGTTTGCACTTATTATATATACAATTAATTCACTATCAGGGTATTTGTATGTTTATTGGTTTGAACGCTATAACTCTACATCCCTTGACGGATTCGAACGAAATTTGGCACATATACTCCTTAGGACCTAGCAGGATTAACTACAGGAAAGGGGAGTAACG
Source organism: Lepisma saccharinum (assembly GCA_022664845.1). Lineage (NCBI taxonomy): Eukaryota > Metazoa > Arthropoda > Insecta > Zygentoma > Lepismatidae > Lepisma > Lepisma saccharinum. Next base: position 31,422 of record JAGDQP010003624.1, read on the forward strand.
GAGGTGTCGGTTCAATCAATTAATAGACCATGATTGTCAGATATCCCGAGAGTGTGAGCAGCCCACACCACATTGCAGTTTGACGGGTTGACTACCTTCAAGTGGGCAAATATGAAACACTTTCGTTTCATCTCATTAGCAATGGGTATCCTAGTGTTTCGGTTCGACACCCTGCAGAGGTGAGGGTAAGGGGGCAAATACAAACCGACAAACCAGCTAGTATTTATATATTCTTATACGTGAAAGTCTAATACAGCTAATAGGACACGAAACAACAAAAAAAAAGAACTATTTAACCCGGTTAAGCCGCTCTCCCAGCGAACTCTCAATTTTGTGCGCCTGCACTGTAAAAAAACGGTTTCTTAAAATTGAGAAAAAGGTTCTTCTTATCTGTGCACCGAGAAACAAGTTTCTTGAAACTGAGATAGCAGCATTCTCTTTTAATGAAAAATGAGAACACGCCGGTTTGGACATAAATCCACTGATGTCATTTCCAAACCCATGTGTTCTCATTTCTGAGAAACTTGTTTCTAAGTGCACAGATAAGAACATTTTTCTAAATTTTAGGAAACCGGTTTTTCGCTGTGCGGTTTTTGTCGTATGAATAGAGCACTATAGATTGCCATGAAATACATAATAATTGAATTTTAAAATCTCATTTCTTTTCTATTTTCATTGAAATGAACAAAACAGCCTAATAAAAAAAAGTGTTCTCATCCACTCCACTTCAGCAACACGTCACTGTCACCAATAAAATCATTCGCGTAAAATTGCGAATCATTTTGCGCCCCCTTCTTTCTCCTCTGGAAAACATAGGGGGATGGTACGAGATTATATTAACAACTCGCTACGAAGATTTTAATGAGTTTTCGTACTGTTGTTATACATAAAGTATAGGGCTAGGTTAAGAGACAACTATCGTACATGTGGCAGAGATGGGGAAGTTCTCTTTACCTATCTGGATATATACGCGAGCAGTATGAGGTTCTGAAGAAGTGCGGGGACGGGATGGAGGCTATAGAAGGTGATACATCTAAATGAGTTTATGTTCGTAGCAGATTGCCTTCTAAATACATTACCTTTTTCATTAACGGCAGAAAATTACTCCAATTTATTGAGCACAAGCTTCAGAGAAGACATTCGTATGGCAAATGGAATTTTAAAAAAAATCAGTGTTATTTGAAACAAAAAAGGCAATATCATCGATATACCTACCTTACATTTTTCTTTAACAAAACTAATTCCTTCTTTACAATTATGATATTCATTATTATAATGTAAAAAATCAACGTTTTGCACACTTTAAGTACTTCTAAAATGAGTCAACTTATTATCTTTTTTACCTTAATAGCTCTATCGCTATTATGACCATCTTTCCTTGTGTCTGCCACCACAGTCTCTACCAGCATACAAGTTCATAACCCTGTTGATTGTTCACCTCCTGAAGATTATACTCAAATTTGTATCAACGATCAACGAAACGTTTAAATAGCATGTAATCGTTTAATATACCGTTGAAGAGGTAGGCACTTAGCGGTGTTATTAACGTTTTTCCTATGTGATAACAACCTGAAATTACCGGTTTTTCCATATATTTTTAATGTGACATTGACGGTTTTTCCATGTGTTATCTTATCATTCGTATCAACGTAGAATTAAGTTTTTATGTGTTATCAAAGTGAAATTAACGTTATTTCTATGTGTAATCAGCTTCCCTGAATTATCAACGTAAAATTAATAGTGTTTATCAGCGTTATCAATTTCTTTTCTATACATATGATCAACGTGAAATTAGCGGTCTTTTGCTGCTTCATCGACGTGAAATCAACGTTTTTTTTCTTTTATCAATTTTTTCCTATCTGTTATTCACATTTCTTCTGTTATCAACTATGTAATGGTTTTTATGTGTATTATCAACGTGAATTTAACGAACTTTTTATGTGTTATTGACTTGAAATTGATGGTTTTTCCTGTGTTATCAACGTGAAATCGACGTTTTCTTCTCTGACCTTGTGAGTACTACTGCGAGTAGCTTCTTATGTCTATAGTATTGCCATGAATATGGATTATCAGTACCAATAACTTTTCTTAAACAGTCCATTCTTTAGTGAAATAAGTCCTAAAATTTGAGCAATGATCCATTGTCTCTTGGAATTCAGAATACCGGTAGCTTTCCTTCTCTCCACAGATTGTATACTAGTGTGTTTTAAAGGATCTAGAGGTCATATCTCCATATTTTCGATTTTCTAAAATACCGCAAAAATGAGGAATAATGCTGGAATTTTCAAAAGAGAACTCCCCTATTTCTCAATAACACCCATCATATGAACTACCTGTATTTTCAATTTTGAAACGGCTTCATTTAGGTAACAAATTTGAACACGTTTATAAAGTATGACGTCATTGTCCAAATTTGTAATCTTGAACAAACACTGAATTTGTGGATTAGTTCATCCGATAGATATTCTTAAGCATTATCAGAGTCTCTTTTCAAATTTGGCAATCAAGCGGTCGGAACTTTGCCAGTGTTCGGGTGAACGAGAAATTAGTAAAGCACGTTAAGATAGATTCATATCTACATTTGTTTACCTTGATTTATTACTAAGAATACATTTTACACTGTTCAAATTTTGGAGGAAGTTCTTTGATATACCGTAAGGCCGTAATGTTTCAGAAAAATGCCAGTATTTGTGGTTATCTGCAGTCATCGTAGATAAACACAGACATTTCTTTTACGATATTGCAAGTTCTTAGTTTTCAGTTCCAGTGTGATTTACGCACATGCGCAGAAAGAGAAAACGTTTTTTTTTTTATCGTAACCAAATGATGGTCAAGTGTTTGTTGCCAACATCCTGATCTTATTTTCCCAGAAATGGAAAATATTGTCAATTAATGTGTATTCCGTCTCCTAATTGACAAATCGAAAAGTGGTGTAAGTTGTGGGAGTAGCTTCGGAGTTCGGGTAACACATTTCTTATCCTCTATATTATTTTCTTATGATTGGTAGATTGGTCCAGTCGGTAAGACTTGTAACTGAACGACTCGTGTTGGAGTTCCGCTTAAGACTTTCATTTTTCTTTTACTCCCAGTATCCCTGAAAACTGTATTGTATCTTATTTTTATCAGTCAAATTGTTGGAAATTTTCAGGCAGCTAGATTTTTTCAGATTTTTTTTTTTTTTTTTTTACAGTGAAAGCTTTAGCATTGCTCTGCCTGTCGATAAGTTTCAACTCAGGAACTACTAGGGCCACTACGAAGGTCTTCGAGTTGTCTTTGGAAAGGTCTCGGCGAGACGAGTTTAAAGCCACCGACATGTCCATCAGTCCGTCGAGAACTTTCAACTAAGTAACTACTAGGGCTACGAAGGTTGTTGAGTTATCGTTTGAAAGGTCTTGGTGAGACGGGGTCAAAATTGCAAATATAATCCATGTCTGTCCGTTAACAACTTTAAACTGAGGAACTGCTAAGGCAATTAAGGTAGTTGAGTTATCGTTTGAAAGGTCTAGGCGAAACTTTTCTAACAACGCATAGGTCATCCAAATCGCACGCTCGCTGCTGATCATTGGTAGTAGCACATGTGCATGGTACTCCGATTGGGTTCCGCCTGACATGTTTAATTGTAGTATTAAATGTTCAACTTTGGAAAATAGGTAAGGTTATTATTATCTAAGACACGGGGAAATAGTTAGAATTCAACTTTATTCGGCATCATAGTTACATAGACTTTCTTCTTCTTTTTTTTTTTGCCTCTTCCCTTTAGTTGTTTGATGCTCCCAAAATAAAAAAGTTGTCAACAGTCTGAAATGAATCAAAAGGAAAGAAAATATTAGTTAATGCTCGTTTACAGTAAAACAATTATTAAGAACAATAAAACACTATGCGAGAAGTTCGTTTATGATCTTCAGTTGGAGTCGGAACCAGAGTAGTCAGAAATTCTACCAACATGTCTCTGTACTACCTTAGGACCCTTTTTCATGTGCGCACTAGTCGCGTGTTTAGTTTGCGAAAGGATCTAGTAATGAGTAGAAACACACGACGTGATTTTTCTATTGGCTACCACACCAATTCGCAAGCGAACTATCTGATCAAACGGATCCCAACACCCACATGAAAATGAAGTATAAGTTTAGCCCGTCCTCCATCGACAACACTGGCAGCCAATATGGTGTTGGCCTATACTACTTAACCTCGATGACAACCTGCACTCTCGCAGGCATACTTCGGAAGGTTTCCTGGGGAATGACAGCGCATTCCTTGCGGTGCGGTGAAATGAGAAGACGTATCGAACTATCGATGCGAGTCTAGCTCGAAATCGGCGTTCCGAAATACCGCAGAGATGTTCTATCAGATTCAAATCAGGATTCTGCGCAGACCAATCCATTAGTGGGACGTTGTTAACGTCAAACCATTCCCCCATAATCCCTGCAGTATAGACGGATGCTCGGTCGTGTTCAAAGACATAATGGTCATTCCCGAACTGGTCTCCGATAGAAGTCAGCAGATAAGTGCTTAAAGTGTCAACGTAACCTTGTGCCGTGACATTACCACGTAAAGGAACTAGGGGGCCAACCCTACTCAAGAGAAACGTTACCACACTGTAAAACTACCACCACTGAATTTCAAAATCAGCTCTATAATTCTGGTAGATATCGTTCACCAGGCATTTGTCACGCCCACACCTTACCATCGGATCGCCACATTGTATAGGGTAACTCATCACTCCACTCAACGGTTTAAAACAGGTAGGGCCTAAAACTTTTGCAGATACATGTAATTATTGCCTTAAAAAATGGTGGATTGTTTTTATTCAAGTTCTGTCTAAAAGTGGGGCACTTATCTCATCACAATTTGGCCCTCGTATAAAAAGAAGTTGGTCACCACTGTTTTAGACTAAACATGAAAACAATGTACATTGTTGTAAACAATGAAATTACTGTTTTTATTAATTAGATCGCGGTACGGTCACTTCCGGTGTATAGAGTTATTATATATATATATATACGGTAGCGCGCTCGACTTCTGTGCGAGCGGTCTTGAGTTCGATTCCCGGTATGAGCTCAACATTTCGGTGTTGACACAGCATCGTGAGGACAATTAGGGAGCTGCTGTGAATAAAAGAAAGTGGCCATCACAGTGAGAGCTACGGCTCTCCTCTTCAACACGTCTGGTCAGCGTGGGAGCAGTTGTAGATATATATAAAGATTTATTTATTTATTGGGTGATATGGCACAAATTTAGAGTTTTGGTTCATATTTTTGGATTAAGATTTTGTACTAGTTTATTATATATTCCTTTCAACCTAGATAACGGCTACTATTTATTTATAGTACCATACATGTTAAAAGTGTACCCGCAAGGATCAGGTGTAGTACTTTTAAATATCTGGTGTAGTAAAAAGTAATCCATTATTTTTGCATGACATTGAAAGCTTGACTTACCATAGTTAGAATGATCCGATTTAGGTCACATATGCGCCGTTTTGTTCGATAACGTGTTGCCATTTGGAAGGTAATATCATGATGCCTCTCTCATAGAAGCCCTTGTCCCTATTGGCAAAAAATTGAGACAGTCGATTTTCACAAGCCTCTCTTGAAGCGAATTTTTCACCAGCAAACGTGTTCGCCATGGACAGGAACAGATGGTAATCACTCGGTGCCAGGTCCGGACTATAAGGTGGATGCATAAGAACCTCCCAACCAAGCTCCCGGAGCTTCTGGCGAGTCACTATCGATGTGTGTGGCCTGGCGTTGTCCTGGTGGAACACAATGCCTCTCCTATTGGCCAAAGCTGGGCGCTTCTGGGCGATTGCTGCCTTCAGACGGTCCAATTGTTGACAGTATAGTTCCGAGCTAAGGGTTTGGCCGTAGGGGAGCAGCTCATAGTAGATAATTCCCTGCCAATCCCACCAAACACACAGCAAAACCTTCCTGGCCGTCAATCCTGGTTTGGGCACCGTTTGCGCCGGCGCACCGCGCTTCGACCACGACCGTTTTCGCGTGACGTTGTCGTAAGTGATCCACTTTTCATCACCAGTCACCAACCGCTTCAGAAATGGGTCGCTTTTGTTGCGATTCAGCAGCGATTCGCAGATGGAAATTCGGTCCATGAGGTTTTTTTGTGTTAACTCGTGTGACACCCATACATCAAGCTTCTTTGTGTATCCAGCCTTATGCAAATGGTTCCACACGGTTTTTTGTGCAATGTTTAGCTCTTGGGCAATCGAAACAGTGCTTACATGACGGTCGGATGCGACAATGTCCATGATTTTATCGACATTTTCGACACGTGGCCTTCCAGTGCGTGGTACATCTTTGACGTCAAAATTACCGGAACGGAATCGACGAAACCAAAATTGCGCGTGATTGGCTGTTACAGTATCAGGACCATAAACACTATTCACATTTGCAGCCGCCTGACTTGCGTTTTCGCCTTTATCGAAGAAAAACTGTAAAATATAGCGTATTTTCTCTTTGCTAGTGTCCATTTTGACGCGCGCTCACACAACACTGAGTCAACTCATCACAACTATCTGAACAGTGTTTTGTAGTACGCAATCTCATCGTTTGAACGCCATCTCGTTGAACCCGATCGGACTTATACAGATCACTGAAGCCATCTATTGGCAAAATAATGGATTACTTTTTACTACACCAGATTCGTTCTTAATTCATTTTCAGAATATGAGTTTAGCAGTCCAACAACAGAGGTTTCTCAACAATGCATTTTTGAGAGTATAAAAGATATGTCTACATTTCCCTAGATATTGGTATTACTTCATGCAATGTTTCATAACTCTACATTTAAAATAAGTTTTCAATTGATGTTTTAATTCTATATCTTTTCCAACAATGGAGGTTTCTCAACAATGCATTTTTGAGTATATGAAAATTATAGTCCTACCTTTCCCTAGGCATTCGTTGAGTTTTACTTCATGGCAAATTTCGTAACTCTAAATTCAAAAATTACTCTTTCCATTGATGTTTGAATTCTATATCTTTTTCCGAAAATGAAGGTTTCTCAACAATGCACTTTTCAGAGTATAAAAATTATGTCCATACCTTTTTCTAAGTATTGGTTAAACATTACTTCACTCAAAGTTTCGTAACTCTACATTCAAAATTACGCTTTCCACTGATGTTTGAATTTTATATCTTATAACAACAATGGAACTCTCTCAACAATGTATATTTGGAAGTATGAACATTTCGTCTCTACTTTCCTTAGTTATTACCAAAGTGTTAGTAAGTAAAAATTTTCGTTGTTCTGCGTTCAAAATTACGCTTTCCACTGATGTCTTAACCCTGTATCTTTGCCTAACAATAGAGGTATCTCAACAATGCATTTTTGGGAGTATGAAAATCTCGCCCGTACCTTTCCCCAGGTATTGGTAGAGTTCTCAAATGTTGAAAATTTTGTAGTGTTCTACGTTCAAAATTACGCTTTCCATTGATGTTCGAAATTTGTCTTTTTGCCAACAATGAAGGCCTCGCAACAATGTACAATTGAGAATATAAAAAATCGCCCTCATGTTTTCCTAGCTATTGGATTTCCTAGCTAAGATCAAAAAGTTTCGTAGGTCTTTGATGAAAACTACGGCTTTCATTGATGTTTGAAATTTGTACATAGTAGATACTGTATGTGAGATTGCATTGCCATCTAGCGTCAGAGATTCACACTATTTTCGTGGGAAAAGGAACCTTAAGAATTTTCAGTACAAAATTGACAAATAAGCTTTGAGAGAACAAGTTCAAGTGAATTTCAGGATTAATTTGTGAAACATCTTCTGTTCGGATTTACCCTCCGTGGCCCAGTGGTTTACGTCGCGAAGCTCGGATCGTCAAAGAGAAGGTACTCATGTTCAAGCCTCGCTGCCGACCACCCTGATTAAGTTTCACTAGGTGAATGCCGGGGTATTATCTCAACTAAGACGTTGGCTGGTATCTTCCCCATCCCTGCTCCCGGAAGAGTGATCACCGAAGGATGTCATACCTGAGGCCATAGTTTCCGTTTCAGGCCAGAAAGGAAACTATTTTTAAAGATGTGGTTTGCTATCTTTTGTTTGTGCTTTGCGTTATGAGAATAACACAGCTGTGTTACTTTGTAAATATATGAAAAGATATGAGGTAAGTTTTCTTTCTTTGGAATCGAAAAGGAATTGCAATTTACCCTTTTTTGATAAGTAGTCTGCGCATGCATAGTAGAATTAGGAGAAACAAATACTGCCACAATAAAAGAGAAAGTGAGAAACTGGCAAAAAAAAAAAAAAAAAAAAAATAGAAATTACAATAATATTTTTAAAAAAACGACAAAGGAAGATTCTAATTGATAAAAAACATTGTGTATTTTAAAAATGCAGGAGAATCAGTTCGTATGAGGCAATAATGAAAAGGGACGGTAAATTAGAACAAGAAAGGGGGGCAAATTCTTCGGTGTCTAAGGCTGGAAGTAATGGTAATTGGTGGCGTAATAAATGGGAGGGAGTTGTGAAAATTATACAAGTTGTTATGAACTGCGGAAAAATAGGCTTTCTGTGAATTTTTTATTTTTCAAAATATTGCAAAAATCTAAGAGCATTATCAAAAATTTAAGAACAAAGTTCACTAGAATTTACAGATTACTATGAAATCCAACGGGAAGCGATTTCGAGATATTCTCCATATATGACACTTCAATTAAATAATGACGTCATAATCTTTGAATACGCATCACTCATCATCTATGGAGATCTCGTGATTGCTGCTCATTGGATTTCAAAGAAATTTGTAAGTACTAAGTGCATTATGATCTAAACTTTTGATCTATGATGAGATACGGTTGCCTCGTTTTAGAGATATCCGTAGATAATTACAATTTCTAAGGAAGCAACTCGACATCTATAAAACGGACTATCCCGATAGTTCGGTGATGATATTGAACTATGTGAAAGCAAGTAAAATTGGCCGACTTGAGGAATATTCGAAGGCATTAACTTCCACATACAGAATTTCTATAACCCATCGACCACACCGATTGTTTCAGAGACTGTAGAAAAAGAACGGGCAGTGACGCCATAGATTAAGAAAAGCAACACCGTAAGGGAGAGAAAGAATGGTTATCAAATAATTTTCCATATATGGCATCAAGGAGATCTCTTCGGCAACTAAGAAACAAAGTACCAAACTGCAATTTAAAAGGTAACTGATCCAAAAGCCAATACAACAATTAAAACATACTAGATCCAACCTATCTAGAACCAACAAGATCAGAAATTGGTAGAGAATACGGAATATGCTTACACAGAAAAATTTTCTTCAATAGATTTCAAAATAATTATTAACAATAGGAGACAGTTTCTGCAAGTAGCCCATCTGTAATATTGTGACACCATCAGCGTCTGTGATCAAAATTAGGCACCATTTTGGACTAACATATGAGTTCCTGCAGGCTACCAAGTTTGTGGTGGGTTCTTTCGGAACCAAAACTGGCCATCTATTTCTTCTTGTTGTTGTTGTTCGCCTTGTTTTTCCTTTGCTTCTTTCCATAATTCCCTCCTTCTTCTCTTTGAGAGACCTTCATCGTCGTTTGCGTGTGTGTGTGTGTGGTTCCTCCAATACTTGGCGTCGAGCAACCGAAGAAGTACTTCTCTTGGCCGCACGGCTCGCACAACCGAAAACTTTAAAATTAATTGTAACTCTGGTTGCGTGTGACAAGACTAAAAGAATAATGTGCTCAACCTCTCTATGAATATTCACATTGTTGTAACGTCTGCACAGGGCAATAAACACATACATAAAATATAGTTTTCGTACCACATACACCGTCCGAGAGAGCCAAAACGAAACCTGTATGTGTTTCTTTTATCTATATTTTCTTTTTTGTTTTCCAAACCTTTATTTCTAACTGCTGAAGATCTGTAATAAATCCAAAGAGATCTGCATTGGTGGCACGTAGAACACGCCTCTTTCGAAGGGATGTAATTGGCCATACAATACACGGCGTCTGAGAAACTTCCATTTATTCAGTAGCATCAATTATATTACCCGTGACATGCTACACCTTCCTTGCAAAGTTAGGCAAGAAAGAAAGAAAAAAACCGACTTACTTCATTTTTACCAGTAGTACCATCTATACCATTCAACAATGCGTAACATCAGTAATCGTAGAGTCACGATTTGGCTTCCTACTCAAAGTCTTAACACGATTTTTTAAAAACATTATAATTTCCTTCATCCCCCAAACACTCGTATTGTAAATCACCGAAACCTTTTCTTTTTAGTTGACCTAGTACATTGATAAAACCTAATCTAGTAGCCTGTGCAAGTACCACTTGTTGGGTTAACTTCAGTATATACGAACACATAAGCACGTAACGAAGTCAAGTCTTCCAGAGCTAAGGTCTCTCTCTCACGAAAAGAGACTTCTGCAGTTTTACCACAAGGAACAAACATGCGGTGAAATTATGCACTGTAGAAGTGGTTTCGAATCTTTTCGGACCTCCTGAACCCAATGTTAGTCCATCCATCTTGATCCACACGTGCTGAAAAAAGTTGATATTTCTTTTTCTTTTTAGTTTTGGTTCAGCGTTATTACAAAAATAATGATATTCCAGAATATGCTTCCAGCACTACTCGGTTATTTATCGGTGACTTGAACTGAATCGTTGTTACCGTTCCAAATGAGATGGTGATCTTCTAAGCATGGAATCTGTAGTTTCTGACAAAGTGAGCTCCGAAGCGCATCGTTCAAAGGTACCATGCGGGACTTGAATCCGTGACCACACGCATGTAAAGCGAAGATGCTACCTCTCGTACAACCAGAGGTCCAAAAGAAGAATTGGAGTGTTCACTGAAAATACTGTAGCTTACTTAAACAAATCGAACAATGGTCTATGGACAAAAAGAAAAAAAAACGTACCGAAAAAATATTTACTGAATATAGAACGGAACAAATTTTCGCATCCAAGAATTTTTGTTTTCTATATTCATCGGGCATCCCGGGCTCAAATCTTGGCCAAGATGCTGGAGATGCAGTGTTCCCATGCCTGGTTCTGAGGTGCACTTAGTCTCCTATCAAATTGACTACCAGAGTGTCCTTGGTATTCCTGGGCACCTTTGGAAGGTAGAGACGGTCAAGCGTAGAACTAACCAAGGGTGGATCTGATTTTTTTTTTTTTTTTCAAAAATCGATATCCCCACGCGGGAAAAGTTGTTGTTTTGTATCGTAATGACAAGGTTAAAATATAGAAGCTCTGTGTCAACTCAGGTTGTGCATTTGGCTCGAAGCTTGCAAAATTGGTCAAACATTTGAAAGGTGCATTAACGAAGTTCGCGTGGCACCTCTTGGGCGAAGAATCCAGAGACGATTTTATCAGGACCAGGCTCCTGTAGAAAGAGAACTAAACCAAAATTTGAGACAAAGTCCAATTTCAAAGCAGGCTGAAAACCTGTTCCTGCAGAAGTAGTATGGTTGGGCTGGATGGGTGGGACTCGAGTTGTAGCCCATGAACTGAGTGCTGGGTGGTGTAAGAACAAACTAACTCAGTGCTGCAAAACATAAACTGTACCAACCTCCGTCACTTTCCGGAAAATTTGATAGTTGTCTTGGAAAACTGTCCGTGTCCATCATCGTAGAATGGCACTTTTTCTTACAAAATACCAGTAAGCTGATGTTTTGCCTTGAGCAATACACGAATCGGGTATCTAGGTCGCACAGGTCTAATATGTATTAATTTGTGGTCTAGCGTGTCGTCGGTGCTTCCAAGTAACAGCCATAGAAAAATTGTTCCTTTTACGTTTGGTCGAATAAACAATGTTAACTATTTTGCAAACTCGGGCCAAATACGCAGCCTGAGGCAGTTAACGCAGAGTTTCCATATTTTAACCTTGTCATTACGATACCCAAACCACAACTTTTTCCGCATGGGGGATATCGATTTTCGAAAAACAAAATGTTTTTTTTTATCCACTCACTGACCACCGCACCTCACTTCGTACCGTAGGTCAAGAATGCGGAACGCTACTTCTACATCCCTCATGCGCCGTTCACGGCGGGTACGTATCGCACAGGGATAGCTTTTTACATCCGTTGTTACCCAGGGTGGACACAAGTGGGTTGGATCCAAGTCTTCTTTGAACTAATAGTTCGTTCCTTAAGGCGTTATCTTCATATGATGGAAGCAGGTGCGTAGTCAGAATCTCGTTTCGTAGGGGGGCCACCAGTTAATTTCTGGAATCGCACAAAACTGGCGCGAACACGTTCCACTGTCTCTTCCTCAGCTGAAGGACGGCCAGTCGATTTTCGCTTACAGATGCAGCCCGTATCTCTGAATTTTTCATACCACGTACGAATGGTTTTTCCAGTAGGTGGGTGTCTGCCATACTTGGTACGGAAATGCCGTTGAACACTCATCACAGAGTTGTTTACATGGTAATCCAGCACACAGAACGATTTCTGCTCTCCAGGCAGCGCCATTTTCGTTAACTGCTTCCAGCGCCGCGTAGTGGTAGACAATGCAACCACGCGGGACATAAACTAAACTCAACTAAACTTTGAACTTTTGCCTTTCCTTGCGCGTAGCTCACATTAAGATATGTTCATTATATTTCACAAAATAAATTTATGAAATCGGGTCCATCATTTTGACTTACCCTGTATATAAAAAATGTATATAAACACGCCTAAATTTATCTAATTTTACCTAGATATCGGTATTTCGGAGGTGGTCCAGACCCCTAGCTACGCTCTTGGATGGAAGCCAATGGCAAAGCACTATTGATTCTTCTTGTCATGGAACCTTCGCGTCATGGACATACAAACGTCACTACATTTAGACGTAAAGTGTATTTCTGTCTATCTCACAAAAAAATAGGTTCTAGGTGCAGGTGCACTGATCTTGAATTGTTGTAATTTCAGAATGTGAAAATCAAAGTATGTAATTAACAAACACTGAGGACAAAAGTGAAAATATTGTAAATTGTCAACTAATTAATAGCTGAAGTAAACACTGAGAGAAATGTCTAGCCTTTTTTTTTTTTTGCGACACTATTACAATCTAGACCTTGTCACATTACGGAGAATGTTAAATTATAAGGTCAGTTTACGTACATTTTCCCCTTACTATTCTGGATAAAAGTAATGAAGTCACTGATATTAACAGTAGTAATGAAGGGGGACCATTACATATCATGTTAAAAGCTCATGTGGCATGGAGAATAGACTAAAAGTACGTACGATTTCCTGTGGCAAAGCTCGTGAGGCAAAAGACTAGAGATCCGTACAATTTCTCCAGAATAATGACAAAATGTACGTTAAATGACTAGGCCCTATATAATTTAATATTTTCTGTAATGTCACAACGTCTAGATTGTAATAGTATTACAAAAAGGTCTAGAAATTTCTCTCAGTGAAGAAAAAAGAAAACTGCTAATAAAGATATTCTAATGTTGACAATGAACGCCGTCACTTTTTACACTATACAAATTTGATGTTATTTATGCCCTTTTAGCGTCTTTCCTCGAGCTGGGGGATAGAGTAGGTACAGGATGAAGAATAATATTTCCACCAGGATCTTACTTAAGGTGCTATCACAGCATTCACCTGGTGAAACTGAGGGGAAAGACTTGAAAAACCTCAGACAGGGTGACCAACCGCGGAGTTCGAACTCACATACCTAGCCGCCATTTCGACGTCCGCGAACTGTGGCTCAATGGCAGAGCGCTCACTTCTGGCGCTCGGAGTTGTCGATTCGATCTTTGGTCGTGCCATGTGGGCTTTAGGGTGCCATGAGAGAGGGATTTAGATGCCAAAAAGTACGTAACGCCTTTACATTGTTAAACATAAAATTTCTAAGTACATTTCTCCTTTTGTTCACCTGCTACCATGGTTCATTCTCACTTCTTGCAATAATTCAGCCTATCTTTCTCGTCAAGGCTTTCACTACAATTTCGTGCAAGAGACAGATTTATTCTTTTTTTATTTCGGTGAAGGAAGAATTGTTTTTTTATCACTTTACCGAAAAAAAAAACGATGATTAATTCCAGAAAGATCTGTTTAATAGGCCGTTGCTTATCTTGCGTTTTTCTAGTATAATCAGTGTCAAAATAAACACTGATTTATTTCATCAGTGTTTGGACACATTTCTGCCAATCACCATGGCAACGCAGATAGGTTATATCATGTTTTTTAAAAAATCTGTATACGACAGTACACCATAATACCTAATGAAAATCGCTTTCAGGAATGGGTCTCGAACGGTGGACATACACAACCTGTCACTAAATGAACGGCCTCTACTATATTCGATCTAAGAATAACAGCTAAAGCTTTCTGCTTTGTGATTAAAAATGCCTTTAAGGAAAAAAAAAACCTTCTTAGCATATACTTTAAATATCCTTTAAATAGTAAATTAATATCACGTACACGGAATCTTATTCGCTTTACTGCATCTGTAATTTAAGTGACATTTTGTATATATAACCAACAAAAAAGAAATGTTTATTTGCAGTTAAAAACCAGTCACGCATATAAATAATTATACAGGGTGCTATTTAGTGCAAATAAATGCATACTTTTTTATGTATCTAAAACTTGCATCATGTTACGTACTAAAATTTGAATAAGGAGTTGACCATCCTTATGTCCGTGGTAGGGCAATAAGCTGCTTCGTCTTCACAAAGATCTCGCTGATTTCAGCACTTATATAAGTATCTATATTTAGTTCCTTGTTACAACAGATTCTTATTTTGATTTTAACTTTCTTAACAACTGGACCAAAAATGAAAATAATTATGCAAGGAACATGATATACTCTATATGCAAATACCCAACTGCAATAAAATTTATTAGTGAATAATTTAAGGAGGCTACATATAACGAAGTAAACTTTCATTTGTTAAAATCTGTGTAACATTTGCGCTGTATTCATCACTGCGTGCCTCACTGTCTATCAATATTTGAAGATCTTATTCGAGTGCAAGAACCCATCATTAATATTTTGTTCTGCCTTTTTTTTAGTGCCCCCGTTTGAACATAGAGAAGCTACACGATTTATCCTGTCTGTAAGTATTTCTTAGATCTCAGTAACTATTACAACTCCACAGCCTAGTGGTTAGAGCGTTGGACTCATGTGCGCGTGGTCCCGGGTTCAATTCCCGGCTGGAATCCCACTTTTCGGCGTCCAGCCAGCGTCGTGAGGCAAATTGGGGAGTGACGTGAATAAAGACGTGACGGCCACACACGCCTGTTCGTGGTTAGGTACGCGCAGTGCTGATCACACAGCCGTTACTCAGGTGGACGCAGTTCCACCAAACACCGGCAGATGGCGTTGGGCAGACTCAGGGCCTATCGGCCTGTTAAGCCAGTGGTTATTTATAAATATTACAAGTCAGACATTGTTTCGCGATACACCGTGGTCTGAACAGGCGGGGAAAACTATGGACTTTGACTCTAAATCTGGCAGATCCTTTTTCATTTGCTTAGTATTCTTCACTGTATAAATTGTCGCTATGGCCTAAATGAAAGAACAAGCAGTGAGAGACAAGCTTATTTTAGTTTAACGACCTTGATTTGTAACAGTCATTTATAACCATGCGATTCTGAAGCTGCCAGGTCCTTTACAATAATAATAATAATTTTATTAGTCGTTAGACAACTATTTACAGCTGTGATAGACTTCGTCATAAAAAGAATACAATAAAAGTTAAGATTGTACAATATGCACGTGGTTTAATAATGGTCCCTTATATAAGTTTCAAATTCACCTACGCTATATAGGCAACTATTTTTAAGTATATTTTTAATATATCTGTCAAACCTTTTCTGATTCATATCTCGAATAAATGACGGTAACAAATTAAAATATTTCATTCCCGAGTACCTATAACGATGTTGCGTCTTACTTAGTCTTACATACGGCGTATCTATATTACCTTTTTGTCTTGTATTATAGTCATGGATATCAGTACGTCTTGTAATTTGAGAATAGTTTTCTTTGACATAGATTAAACTCTGATATACAAATATCGATGGTACGGTCATTATTTTATATTTCTATATAACTGTTTACAAGATACTCTATCAGAAGCACCCTTTATACATCTAACCGTTTTCTTTTGCCATTTAAATACATTTAAATCCCCTTTAGAATTTCCCCGAAATAAGTTACCATATAGTAGGTGGGGATGAAAAAAAGCATAATACGCAGAGATCAATAGGTCTTCTCCTACAAATGTCTTTAACTTTCGGAGCAGATATAAAAATCTAGCAATTTTTTTTTTACACATTTCGTCGGTATGTCTATTCCAATTTAGTTTTGCATCCATATGTATACCCAAAAGTTTGATAGATTCAATATTAATATCATTAGCATTTTCGTGGTTTAAATTGAAATAGAGTGCAACAGTTTTTGCAGCATTCAAGGTTAGTTCATTATGCAAAAAACAACTTGAGGACGCTATCATCATTTCTTCATTCTTTCCTTGTAGTGACTTTGTGTTATATTCGGTTAGCTCTCTCCATTTTAAGAATTCGTCCTCTAGATTTCAGTAACTAGAAGTCAGACAGTGATGAGCTACAATACTTGAATTACTCACGATCGGAAAGGGTAAAGAGAACCATGACTTTCACTCTAAACCTGGTACTGTGGTTCTGGGGTGGCGTGGTCACCTCTAATGTCAGTGGTCGTCGGTTCTATCCCGGTCCGGTCCATGTGAGTTTCTTTACACTGTTGGCTCAATCCATAGTGGTCACATTGCTGGATTAGGACCTTGATACAATTCACCTCTAAACCTGGCAGGTCCTTTTCATTTACCTAGTATTCGCTATGGTAAGAACCGACGGTAAGGTCTCAATGAAAGCAGTTAGAAAGAAACTGATATCAGATTTTGTTTACCGACCTTGAGTTTTACGACCGTTCATAACCTGGTAGGTCCTTTACATTAGGCACTTTTTTGTAAGTCCCCTCTAGATCTTAGCCCGTTTGATATTATACTTGGCGCTTTGGTTTTGTCTACAAAACAATTACTTCACTTGTTCTTCCTTCCTTCACATACCAATAAAATGAGCTACTTGCTGCTACGATCTATTTTTACGATATTCTTGTACCAATTACACATTTCACTACGTTGTCGCGTAACCCAAGCTTTAGCGTCTCAATGGAAATAGTTACAGAGAATCTATAGTACTCACGGTCTAAGAACCGGTGTAGCTCCGCCTAGAAGAGACACTCTATATTCTCGCGAAGGGAACAGCGGGGATGCTTTCTATTTTGTTACGCTACCAGCAGCCAATGGTAGCGATGTTGCCACCTGCTATTGATGCTACTTGTCCGTGATTGTACACCGGTTCTTACGCCGTGGCGATTTTAGGGAGGTTCAAGTTTATAACATAAATTTGTAAGGCGTTCTTTTCAAGAGATTATGAACGCTGCAGTCTACTTGTTACAATGGCTCACTAATTGATTTGAAGAGTATGGACAAAGCTACTAATATACGCCAGAGAGCGCCTTCACGGGAGACTATTTTACGCGCGCAAAGCTTCATTTGTTATATGATTTTAAGTTAGCTCCAGATATATCAAACGCCATTTTACACCGTTCTTGTAACATGATGGGCCTATAAAAGCAACAAACAGCATTAATACAGTAAGATATGAAATCAGTTTTTTTATTATTATTATTTCCCCGCGCGTGCTTTTTCCGTTTTATATTTCTGGTCAGTACATCTAAAGAGCAACTGTCCTTTCTTCCATGTGGTGGGACTGGATACGGACATGTAGTTAGTCAACCACTTGCCGATCCGCGCCCTGTCCGGCTAAAAGGGAACTGGTGATCTTAGTCCTTTTCTAGTCATTAGTTTTCCATCTTAGCTTTTAGGAAAGGTCGTGTGGTCTTATCTTTTAATAAGATCGTCTGAGTGATTTTCGTGTTTTGTGTTTGTTTGGTTATTTTGTTTTAGTGACTTGCTATTTGGCCAGCATAGTAATGTTCTGTTATTTGTATCTTTTGCTGGCGTTTTATTTCTGGATGGGACCTACTTCTGAGAAGTGTCCCATATGTGACCAACCAGTATATGAAAGTCAAAAAAGCTCTAAAATGCAATTCTTGCAGATTGAAACTTTATATTGGTTGTCTAGAGTATTACACTCAGGATATAATTATCTAGAAGACAACATTTAAATGTGAATCATGTTTGAATAAGTGTGGAAATAACCAGTGTTCGATTTGCCGTGGGGGGATGCCAGGGATATTTCCTGGTGCGTGAGAATTTCATCCCCGGTTGTTGATTTCGAATATCATACCAACCAGGGATAAAATCTTTGTATTTCTTCCCAAACAGGTAGTATGTTGTAACTTACCAGCAACCACTAATGTTAGTGGTTGCTGGTACTTTATCACAAATGGAACACTGGAAATAACAGAAGGAATACATCCATTAGGTTGATAGGTCAGTGAAGTTTGGAATAGAGCTCAATAAAAACAGAAGCAGTACGGATGGTGGATCTGCCAGTGCTCATCAGGAACCAACAGGGGATGTATAGGTATCTGCCTATCTGGCCATGCTTCCAATTGTTATACTGAGAATGTAATTATGCTAGATTTATTCAGAAAGGCTTTGATAGCTTATCCCAAACTTTTATACTGGAACTAAATGACCTAACAAAGTAGGAAGAAAATAAGCACTTGCAGGATCTAGTATTTATAACTGTCGGGTGAAAGGACATCTCTCATTTCGATAATTCACGAACAACATGGAGCGATTCCTTAAAAGGAAAAAGCTACAAAAGAAAGTAATGTTAAAGTATTGTTAGAAAATAATGAGATGGGATTAGATAAAAATGTAGAAACACACAACTCTGGAGATTCTTGGGCAAAGGTTAGGTCTAAGATGCAAAATATTAAAATCAATAACAGTCAATTATTGGATAGTTCACAGAATAATTCAAAGAAAGATAAACAGAAAATGACATTTGATAAAGGTTAAACCAAAACAAATCTAGCTGTAAGTAGGAAAAAATATTTATTTGTCACACACAAAGTTACAGAAAAAGAAGTCGAAGATCTAATCAAAGAACACAACATATCTCTTGTAAAATGTAATAAACTTCAAACTACTCTTCATTTCATTTTGAGATGAAAGAATCAGACTATCCGACAATATGGCCACACAGTATATTGATAGGACGTTTCTTTGGAAGATTAAGGGATATAAATAAAGGATATTCATTGAAATTGTCGGAGAATTATGATAATGACAAAAATAAAATGGTTAATGTTAAAATCTGGTATCAGAATGTAAGAGGGTTAAGAACAAAGAGTAATCTGTTCTTCTCCTCTGTTCCAAGTAATGATTGTGATTTTTCTTTTCGAGTCTTCATAATAACTGACTATTTCCCCATAATGTACACTTGTTTTAGAACTGATAGGAATTATAATGATCTTTATTGTGATAGAGTGATGAGCATTGATTGTCGTTAAAAGACACTTTAAAGTTCATAGAAGAACCGATTAGAATACATTAGTGAATCTATCTGGTTAGAAATTCAGTTTGGTAAAAAAAGAAGACTATTAGTATCTTCAATTTATGTGAATCTCAGCACTTCTGTAACGAAGTTTCAAGATTATCTAAACGTTATTTCTTATAATCTTGTTAATTTGAGTACGATATCTTAATTATTGGAGATTTCAATATTTCAAAAGTAAACTGGATTAACAGGGATTTTTTATCTCACATACATTATTATTATAAATCTGAAACTAAAAGGTTATTCATTATTTTTAGATGATTCGAACTTGAAAGTTGATAATTATTGTTAAGGACAGAGATTTAATACTGAGAAATATTGGTTCACAGATCTGTAAATCACTGGAATATATGGTTTCTCCGGATCAAAATCATGAACCAATTGATATTATAATTCCTTTATCACAAGTACTGGAATTAACTAATTATTATCCTGTATCATAAAGGTGATTATCTTACACAATATAAACAAATATGGGCCTACGCTGTAGATTGGGTCAATATACTTTTGAATGTTGATTTGGATTTATTGAAATTGGAAGATGCTTTTAAGAAAGCATTAATGATAATATTCCAATGAAGGAATGTTATAGTAATAAATAACTGTATACATTCTACTGAACTCATAAAAACTCTAAAGAAAAACATCAGTCTCACAGGAAATATAAAATAACTAGTGAATGTAATGATTATCTTGTGTTTTCTACTCTGCAGAAGAGATTTAAGCGCTTGCTTCAACGCGATAAATACAATTATAATAATAGAAGTGAAAATTATATAATAAACAAACCTCCTCAAAACTATTGGGTACGAAACGCTACGAACAACTCTGCTAACACATCTTAAATTCACGCTAATGACTATGATTACGCAATCTGAAATATTTGTTCGTTACTTTGGTGATTATTTCGAATCTGTATATCAAGACCGTCATACCTCACGATGGAAGTTTTGAATTTTGAAAATAGTATTTTATGCTGTTAATATAAGAGTCTCTGTTGTTACTGTTGAAGATGTATAATTTACACTATTAAGGAACTAAAACCAACATCTACATGTGGACCTGATGGATTACCGAACTTAGCAATTTATATAATTGAAGTCTTAATTTATGAACCAAAAATATTGGAAAGCTATTGCACTTACTCCAATACCTAAAAACGAAGGGAAGAAAAAGAAGGTGACTTTAGACCAATTTCAGTTGTGAATGTTGTACCAAAGTATTTGAAAAAAAAATATGTATATATTTACAGAAGAGTTCATTCATATATTTCACCATATCAACACGTATTTTTGCTAAATAAATCTACTCTAATTAATATTGTATAATCTATATCTTTAATAGGACCTATAGTTCAAAACAGTGGGCAGGTTGATGCTATTTTCTTAGATTTCCAAAAACTTTTTGACAAAGTAACCGCATAATCTGTTAATTAAGAAACTATCTTTGTATGGTGTTTGAATTGCTTTTATAGAATGGATAAGTTCGTATCTCAAAAGTAAAAAAAATTATGGTAAGATATATCACCAATGTACAATGTTTCATCTGGGATTCCTCTGGCTTCGAAGTTGGGACCATTATTATTGTTTTCAATTTTTTTATCAATGATTTATTTTTTAATTTGTCTTGTAACATCTTGTTATATCCAGATGATGTAGCGATGATTATTAATTACTTCAAGAAGATCTTGATAATATCTTAGAATTGTCTAAATGAATTCTTTAACCTTTTAATGTGAACAAAATTATTGGTACCTCATTTACAAGAAAACCTAACTCATCAAATTTTCCTTGTAAATTATGTGATTATTTGATTGAGATGAAATCTATAGTCAAAGATCTTGGTATGAATGTTGATTCTAAGTTATACTATGCCAAACGTGTTGAAATTACGATATCTAAAGCACGAAGGAATCTTGGCCAAATTAAGTGCATTTGTGAAAACTTCAACAATCTTCTAGCTTATAAAGTATCAACATGCACGGCAGTGCATGAGCCAAGTTCTTCACGCCAGAAAACGTTAGCACTGCCAGAAGCATGTTATACAGGAACAAGAGTTTATGGCAAAATCAACGATTTGGGGGCCCCGTAAGAAAAAAGATGTTAAAGATAGGAATATGAGCTTTTGCCGTTAAGGAGATATGGTAAATATGTGCAGATGTACAAAATTTCATATTCGTATCTCAAACTATGTTCTAGTTGTGGACCCCTGAAATTGCACATTTTAGGCTAACTGACTCACTCACTCACTCACTCACT
>JAGDQP010003624.1:58176-92108 GCA_022664845.1 Lepisma saccharinum
ATCCGTCTCCCATTTCACACCTTTTTAGGGCTAAAGAACTTGGCTCCACTTTTTGCACCTCTGGTGTTTTTGTTCGGATTATATTGTACTTTAGTTAGAACTAATTTAGAGTATGCAAGTGCTGTATGGAATTAAAAAGGAAAATATATAGACCAATCTATTGAGACGATACAGAATGATTTCCTTGCCTGACGGAAATGGAAATTTAAAATTAAATTAGGTAGCCTATCTTTGGAGGCCTTCTCAAGCGATCTGATCGCCGTTTAACTAATAATATTAAACTATTCTTCCATACCATTTTGCATGGGAAATTGGCAATTGTAATACGTTTTCAAAGATTAAGACGTCATTATTTAATTGAAGTCTCAGCACTGATCAATCGACAAGATTTCGAGATCGGTGTCCATTTTATTTCATAGTAATTTTGTTAAGTTCTAGTGCGCTATGCGCTTACATTTTTGATAGTACTTTTAGTTTTTGAAATATTTTGAAAAATGTTAAAAAAAAAATATGGGGATTGGAGCGAGGAGACCTCTTAAAGTTCCCGGTTATGATTTCAGAAATTCCTGCTCGTTTTGTAAATTAAGGATATGAAATTTCTCCAATATCACGTTGGACTAGATAAGTTAACGAGTATATTCAATACATTGATATATTTAATCATAAGTTTAAACTTGTATAATGAAGAATTAATGTATGTATTAGATTTTGAATAAGAACATTTATTCTAGGCATTTTTATATTCATAATGCTATCAATGTAACATCCCATGGCGATTTACTTGGGTTCCAATTATGATGTCCTGTTGTAGCCAATTTGTATAAATCTTAATTTGTTATACCTTTATTTTATATCTGATTTAGTATTTATTGTACACTTTGTCCTCTGTTTTGCATGCTTTTCACTTTGTATTTCTAGCATGCTTTTGTGGTTGTATGCTACCATTTTACTTCGTTCTTTATGCTATTTTATACTATGTATATTAGACTTATGTTCCTGTAATATTGGGTGACTGACTACCCCGGTTCTGCGGCTGTACTGTCTTTTTTACCAGCAATAAATGAAATTATTATTATTGCAGATTCTTGTAATAGTTATTTAGAAATTTCCTTTTGCTGAAGCAAAAATCTGATGCCAACTAAAATGTGACAGTCTGTACATAAAAGATCGCTCTCGGTTTTGGGAGGTACAAATGATGTTTTTCAACGAGCATTTTGTCTGGGTATTCTTACGTTAAAAAGCGGAAGGAAGTCGCTGGTTCTGAGTGTGCTCTGCATTCCTCCATAGAAGCATATCTCTTATGTTTTTTTCAAATCAAGAAGTTTCAAAATGTCTTTGTTTGTTTTAAGTTCGTTTCACAAGTCACTGCATAGAAGTCCAAGAAGTTTGAGTGCTTCAGAATTAAATTTCAATTTGTAGTAAAACTATTTTTTGTAGTTATAAACCAAATGACACGAACAATGTAAGTAAAGAAAAGAGAAGAAAGAAGAGAGGAATCAAGAGGATAATAAATAACAAGGATGTGTTGAGTGAAATAATATTAAGTAGAATGTGTTATCTTATTTAATTCGTAATCTATACGCGGTAAAAATAACATTTACTGCAATAACACGTATGTATAAGCTTGTGTCGTACATACAGTTTATATGAGATTAATGTTATGAGATACAGATTTAATGATAATTAAATACTCTTTAGTTGATTCATGTATAGTAATTGATACGTATGCATGCAGTAATTAAAATAAGAATAAATAATGTTGTGTGTGGGTGAATAGGAGTGTTACGTAAAGTCAATCATTAAAAAAACAAAAACTTTTCAGCAGAAATTCCGTGTTACATTTTCAAAGAAAGTAATTTCTAATGCGTTATCGTTCTTCAGATTGAAATAAAAATCAATCTGCAAGAACTAGTCTGTCGCACCTAAAAAACGGAAGGTTGGGGTAAACCCATTAATTTTACTAAACGAACAACGACGAGTTCCGATAATCACATCTATTCTTTCTTCCGATGTGTCGTTTAGCTCTCAGAGAGAACAAAAAGAAAAAATGTTTTTAAAAAATATTCAAGAGGGGGGGGGGGCATGTGTCATGGCACTAATTTCTCCCATTCACTTTCAATTGAAAAGAACGCCTTTTTCCCGGTGACCGGCTAATTCACTTGTTTTGTTTTGTTTTGTTTTGTTTTGTTTTGTTTTGTTTTGTTTTGTTTTGTTTTGTTTTGTTTTGTTTTGTTTTGTTTTGTTTTGTTTTGTTTTGTAACGTATCCAACACTTAAAAAACATAAAATTATACTATAATTATGTCTTTAAGAAGATATCAATTTTTCATTATTTTATCAATAGATAGAAAAAGAGTGTGTGTATGTGGGTGGGGGGGGAATGATAGATGCCATTCCTGGCTGAATACATATGATTTCAAGTATAGAGGTGCACATAGCAATGTTGACCTGACTCAAAGGTGAATAAAGTTTACTTTGACAAGCACGATAACTTGTTGCAAGTTTAACAAATCAAACGAGAAAGGTTTAAATAAGGTCGAATCAGTGAGTCTAATTTACAAGAATCACTGTTGAAGTTGCCTTAACAGGACAAGAAAGAAAAACATGATGTACTTCTTAAAGAAAAGGAAAACGTTCATCTGGGTGGGAATCGATCGGAGGCACACTAATCCGATACTGGAATCACTAGGCCACGGAATCACACGTCTACACGGAAAGAAATTAGTTTTAACTAAGTCAAGATTTTGCTAGGTTGATGGCCAAAAGGGTTGCCCATAACCTACTGGTTGTTTACCACAACCCTTTCGAGACATAAAAGTACCTAATTCTGTAGGTAAATGGTAACCCATTGAAAAGGTTTTAACAGAAATCAGGGTAAAAACAACCAGTTCGTGGGTAGTCAGTTACCTACACGATTGGTACAAGAAGGAATAAACCAACAACACGGTTAATTTAAACAACATGATTAACCCACTGCTCAGTTATGCTAACCGTTTAATGTGCAGGTAAATTTAACCTTCTGAGAATTAGTTATTTTTTAACCTTGATGAGGGTTAGCTGAACCGAGTCTCATCTATACGAGATGGCAGTCATTGAACTCTGAAGGGCTTCCACATGAAAGTTTTGTACCAACGCCAAAACGTTATGGTAAAGCTTAGGAGGTAATCTAGCAACCCTAAATCTAGGAATGTAGTGCTATATAAATTATTATTAATATTCTATTGATGAGGAAGTGTAATATGCAACATTGAGATTCATATAATGAATATCACAGTAGCGCAACTTGTGAAATACACGCATTATCGATCGTAATCTTTAACTGTTCTGTGGTGTATAGTTGTTAGTGCTTCGGACTACAACCCATGAAGTGCCCGGTTCGATCCCAGCCCGGGGCGCATTTTTTCTTTTTTTCAAAGATAACTATAATAAGCTACATATAGTGTAAATCATAACAATAACTTACTTCCAGACGATTTTACCACATTTTTTTTTTACAAATTTTCGTTGAGATGGGTTAAAATAACTAAATACAGTTGTTTATCATAACCCTTTAAAATAACCTACGTGGAGGGTTAAATCAACCCACTGGATCTAACCTTTTTAGCTGGGTTGCTGTAACCTTGTACTTATTAGGCTCTATATTTACCAACTCACTCTGTTACATTAACCCATTTTTGGGTTGCTAGTAACCTTTTATTTCTTTCCGTGTAACTGGCTTTTCAAGCATTATTTATAATTAGTTCATCAGATCGCAAGAGACGCCAGTAGTAAAATGGTTGTAGTTGGAGAAGATTAGTAGCCTATGGCGACCTAGAGAGAGAGTGCAATGAAGCAAAATTGAAACGCATAACTGTTCGTTCCTACAAACTTGAACTGGGTTAGTTATAACAACCAAGCCACTTATTCTAAGTTTCTTGCCAAGCTAAAAGCAAGTGACTCAGAAGCTTGTTTCAAGTTGGCATACTATCCGGGAGAAGGAAATGTAAAGTGGCCATGGGGACAAAGTGGCCAAGAGGTATTTTCTTCCCTTATATGTGCTACGACGACAACCGTCTAAATTACTTCAATACAACGCCTTTATAGTGAACAAGTAGGAGCTGAAGGGGTTATAACGACAGTTGACAAAGTTATTATTTTTTTGTGTGTGTTTTTCGCTATCTGTGATCTAAGCTAAGCATTATTTATTGTTAAAAGATATTTGTTTAGAGAAAAAATAAAATATTTTTTTTAATTATAGTTTATCAACCTCGCTAATTGTAATGAGGTGCAAAATTCTGTAGGCCAACATTTGTTGCTGTAAATGTGGCATAATTTAAAATGGCGGCTGCCGAATGGATAAAGTAGCCACTCACTATACCTTATTAAAGCATAAGTACCAGTGGCGTTACCAGTATTCGATTTGTCGGGGGGATGCCGGGGATTATCCCTAGTACCTGAAGATTTAATCCCTGGCTGTTCATTCAGAATATCATCCCAATCAGGGATAAAATCTTTATATTTCTACCCAAACAAGTTGAAACTTGTGTTAGTTTTCTGTATGGTCAATGTGTATTTTTATTGGCTTCTTATCCTCAGTACATATTTTGCACACATTAAGTTCATATTTACCGAAGATAAGTGCATAATAAGTTCATATTTATCTAGAGTACCTACGTTTTCAGATCACTTTTAGGTCATTATCACTATTAGGCAAACTTTTTGTGCATGAATTGGGTATCAGCACACGAGAAGTTCACATGTTGTGCACCCAAACTGTACATATCAATTTCAGACAAAGTACATATATTATGCACTAAAAACGTGGTAAAACTGGAACATATTGCGAACTTTTTTCAGGATATAGCTGTTTACTTTGATTTTGGGTCTGAAATGAAGATTTGTGTACAGTAAATGCCACTTACAATGTTTGTGGAGTAAGAGGTGATGTTGAGTTTTTGCTTCCAGAAATTGTTCTGTCTTTAATAACACAGAAATATCTAAAAAAGAAAAGTTTATTTTCCCCAGTTTTTGCTATAATTGAAGAATTTTTGAAGAGGATCTACTTGACGAGGATCTACCTTATAGGTAGAGTAAAATTGCCACTTATTATAGTTGTAGAAAAACAATGATACAACGAATTATAGCTCAGATATTACAATATTTTTAATGATAATTCGTAATCAATATACTGTTAAAATTTCGTCCATTTATTCAAGAAAAACAAAAGAAATGTGTTTAGTGTGGCAACTTTACCCTTACTTCCCCTAAATATTGCATTTCCTTATCCATTCCATATGCCATTCCCTTATATTTCTTTCGATGAATGTATTACACTGTAGTTGTCAGTTTTTTTTTTTTTACCTTCCGTTCCTTTACAAAAATAAAAATAATGTTTTTCGCCTTCTTCACATTCACGCCTTTTCCTTTGCAAACAGGACATCCACACCATTAATATTTCTTGCCAACTAAATTATATTTTGTTGTTTATATTTATTTCAACTTTTATTACAGCTCGTATATGTATAATGGAAGAGTAAGTAACCATTGTACAGTACTATTAAACAGCACTTACAGTCAATTTTCCTCAAAGAAATTTTCACTCAGTGTGCCCTAGTGAAAAGAAGTGTCACGGTTTCTCACTTGTTGCATATAGCTACGTAAATTAAGAAAACATGACATAAATTTATGTGAGTGTAAGAAAATTAAATTTTTGTATAAAGAAAAACAAAAGACTGAATAAATGATTACATGTATATTGTTTTCTTTTTTGATGCATTTATATGCACAGTAACTCTCTTGTGTATTATTCTTTATCATTGATCTCTTTGCTTGGTTGACGTAGCTGTGGATATGTTAGGTATTTACAGAGCATTGCAATATAACACCGACAAAACTACCTCACGAGATTCCTGCTATGAAAAAAAGAAGAAAAAATATGGACCATCGAGGGTGGACAAATGGAAAAAAGGACTTTCTAATACCATTAACAGTTACGGAATTAAGGTGACCAACTGTTTGTCAACCCGGGACACATCATGTTCAAAGACAGAAAGAGAAAAAATAAAAAATAATTATATATATACAATATATAGGGTAGGGCTCCAATACGTCCGGGCATAGCCCGGATAATTCGGGTTTTCATGCATTGGCGTAAGTAGAATTTTTTTTCTAGTGGGAGGCCAGGTCCTTGTAATGAAAAAGCTGGAAATCCGCGATGTGAGGTCTTCTTCACTCGTCAGTAATTGGATATTTCGTGCTTCTTTTACCAATTTCTTGTACAGTGAAAAGGGGATATTATCCTGATTAAATTGTTATTTATCTCACATTTCAACAGTTATCCTTCACTCAGTTTCTTCCTCTGCGTGCCGTAACTTTGGAATAAATTGTAAAATCTCTGCATCTATTGATGAGAAATGGGAGGCTCCATAGTCTTGTCGTTAGAGCATTGGACTCATGTCCGTGTGGTCCCGGGATTAATTTCCGGCTGAAGTCTCACTTTTCGGCGTCCACCCAGCGTCGTGAGGAAAGCTGGGGAGTCACGTGAATAAAGACGTGGTGGCCACTCCGTCTAAAAAGCCCCTAATACGCCTGTTTGTGGCTAGATGGCGTGCAGCACTGACCACACTGCCGTCACTCAGGTGGACGTAGTTCCATCAAGCGTGGACAGATGACGTTGGGGCAGGCTCAGGATAGTGACGTCGCGTAGCAACGTTCACAGGAGCACGTGAACTGCCCACAATTTTAGAATTATTATTATTATTATATTTTCGTCTCAGATTGTTTCTTATGGAGAAATTTAAAAACATATCAAATTTTCAATTGTTACACTGAGGCATATGTATACAGCTCCTTTATCAAGTTGTGGGGACTATCAAATTCGTTTCGCGTTCACATGTCGGTTGTGCACTCGTTCCCCATATACGCTTAAGTGGCGTTAGGCCTAACTTATAACATTGTGTATATGGGACCTCGACGTGCACAATCCGAATGTGAACGAAGACAGGAGAAGCACAGCAGCAACCACTGTTGCTAACTCTCCTTGACTTTTCCACCCTTTCTCGTGTTAAAATGTAATCAAATATTCTGGCAGAAGCAAGGATAAACGTTCATTACATACCAGCATCTCAAAGTACACAATAAACCATTGATGGAAAAATATATTAAACGCTTAAAATTGCGTACACGCTAAACAATATTTTTATAATGTGTAGTGCGAGAAATTGAAGGGATTCTCGGAACTGGTTTGTTCGTTTGGATATTAAAGATTTATCAATAGAAAAAAAAAACGTTTTTCAATGCATTCCAGTAGACCAGTGCATAATAAATTTGCAGGTTTCTGGTCTTAACTAACTTTAAAGAAACAATTTAGGGCGATGAAACTACTCGACCAACCCTCTCACCTAAAAGCGCCAAAACACGAGATCTGAAAACAAAAAATATTGTGATTTTCGGATTTTGTGAGATATTTTGTAATATTGTGAGATAAAGAGGTAGATCTATGTAATTTATATTCACCAATCACAGTCCTCAGATACCTTCTAAGGGAGAGAGAAAACATTGTCTACTTTTGTGAGTTATTTTGTGATCATCGAATTAAGTGAGTGTTTCTTCATGTTTAGAACAGAAGAATGGACTTCATATACAAACAAAAGTAAGAAAGATATATACAATTTCTTATTTTTTTGCTTTTTTGTGTATTTACTGTGAAGTGCAACAGTTTGGCCGTCAGTTTTCAATTGTCTTACTCTCGTGGGAAAATTGCTTTGAGATACATTCGTCGCTGCACTGTCGACCTTTCGAACCTGGATATCTCAAAATACGTGTTTTTATATGTTTAAAGTTTCCTCTTTTTCCTTAATTCAATACAGAGTGTGAATAACTTATGGAAAGCTATAGTTCTATTCTGTACTTAACCCATTGAGAAATCAAGCTATCGAACTATGTGTTTCTTGTTCACGCATTTTCCTCGTTGCTCTTAGAAGCAGTAACTCTACCTGGATATTTAGTTTTGAGAAAGTTTAAAGTAAAAATTGGGAGGGTATAGCTGGAGTTCTGCATGGTTTCTATCGATTTTTACCGTAATAATTTGTAGTTAGGGGTAGTTAGAGATGTAGTTGTGAACTACCATCTTTCAAGCCCACGAGACGCCACTGGCTCATGGACCTAACAGTCTGTAACGCCAGTGATTATTATTATTGATGAGAAATCATTGTTAAATTAACGTAGAAACATGATGTACGTCTGTTCATGACATATTTAATGCGGGGCTGAGATGAACCGCTCTCAACAGTCTCAAATGTACCCAGATCTAATTCTTGATGTCGTCCCTTTTCATCTAGTTCTCTCGTCTGAATTTCACTTGAGCCAACAACCGCCGTTGATAAAATTTTGGCGATGTATCACTTTGGGTAGGATGAATAAAAAGCAGCAAAAGCCTTTGCTGAAAAAATTAAAGTAAATGCTTCATAGTGAATGAATACATAAGCTCGTGCTCTACTGGACGTAACGGTTTTTTGTTTGGTTATTTCTGGCCGCAATATCTATATAGATTCTTTCTACTTACTAACCTAACCCTCACAATATTTATCATAACAGCAAGAATTTATTCGTAAATAGGTTTGTTCCTATTCCAGTCTTTGTCCTCGCTTTACAACAACGACTAAGAACTTGAATTTATAGATGTCCTTAACCCATCCATGGTTAAGGCAGGGGAAAGGGTTAGTTGCAAATGTTACTAACATGTTTATGGATTTTCTTTAAAATTTGTTAGAAACATAGGCACATTCTTTTAGACACATGTTACTACTAATGTTACCTCCGGTGAAAATTCACCTTTACGGCGCGTATTGTTGGGAGCAAATGAAGAAAGACGAGGCGGGGCTTTAAACAAAAAATGCAATTTTTTTCCTCAACTATATGACGGATCCAGGCTATCACAGAGGTATACCTAAAAAGTGTGGAGCACATCAGAGTGCGATAAGTAAAATAGTAAAGCATGTTTCGGAGCAAATCAGTGGGTGAAATGTCCATAACCTACACAAGAAATAGCAAAAGCAAAAGCTGAAAGGCGCACGTTGTATAATCTTGTTTGCTGCATTGGTGTTTGGATTACACACATGTAGAGACGCAGAAAGTTTTACTCCGCGATGACAAGTAGGGCCTATATAAATCAAAAGGATTTCCAAACATAAATATACAAGCAGTATGTAACGCAAATGAAATATTTACAAGTGTTGACGCTAGGTGGCCTGTATCTGTCCAGGATAACTGAATATGGGAGAACATCAGTACTCGGGACAAAATACGTCATTTTCGTAAATGTGTAAACGTATTTATAGGTGATGAAAGATATGGGATTGAGCTTTTGCTCCTGGTCCTTGATGCAACAGAAAATTATCACAGGATGTACAACTGAGTTCTGAAAGGGGAACGGCAACCAGAATTGAAACATTTGTGCTGTTACTGGAAACAAAAGCATGAAGGAAAGGTTGCATATGCTTTCCCTTCAACCTCTTGCTTCATGCTCATACTTCTAAACATTTACTTTTGTTTTGTCCATCCCACCCTTTGTGCTATGGTACTTCTTACAGTAACACTGTTGTTAATTTTCTCATCGGGACGAGAATTTGAAAAATGATCTTATATCCTTAAACTTGCTCATCCCGTCCCCTCACTGAAGAATAAGCCGAAAGATTCAAAATATTGGTACTACTTGGTTATTTGCTGTGAAACTCATTCAGCTTTGTTTGACATAGACTTTCCTTCTAAAATGCTCTTCCCTCTTTCTTTTTCGATTACACAGTTGCCAGAGGTGTACTTCAATTAAGTTTTTCGCCATCTTTAGTTACAGTGCAAAATTGCATTTACAGGTAGACCTAATACTTCTAAATGAATGAAAACATTAAAAGACAATCAATCGTCTCATGCCAGATCTGGGAACTGTGTTTTGTAATAATTTTAATTTATAATTTTAAAAAATGTCTGTGGACTGCATCCAGCTTTCTAGGAGGAAAGAGCAACTAGTAATCTGGAGGGACCTGACTCCCCCTGCCCCCCTCCCCCTCTAATTACGCCAATGCTTTCATGTTGTGTTCAGGGTCGAAAAAGTCCGGGGTTTCAGGTTGTTTCAGTAAATTATCGATTTTTGGCTGTGATTAAACTTTCGTAAACTTTATTTTGTATGAGGCCAGTTTAGTAAATTTTGACTTCGGCCTATCTACAGCTATAGTTAAAATCCACAAACATCCATACCCCTGGCAGAATTCGAACGCGCGACCTTTGAGTGGCTGGACTAACGCCTTAGTTTCGGCTAACATTCGCCCAAATAATTATAATATTGTAACAAAAATAATTGTAATAATTATTTATAGTTATTAATTTACTAGCTGCGATATCTATTAATTTTGGGGTTTATAGTAATAACAATAAAACATACATTTATTGTTTTTCTCTGCTTTTCAGATGACTGCATATTCTACGATTTTATGTATGTAATATGCCCTTTTAGGAAAAGTGTAGATGCCTGTAGAGTAAATTTTGAAGTAGTCTCACAGAGTAAGTTTTGCGATTTGCCTCATGTTCGATACCGGTACCAATATACGAATGTTTATGGATATAAAGTGTCCGGGGTTGACTTTTCAAAAATGTGGTTGCCCTATATAGGGTGATTCAAAAGTCCGTCACTATAGGGAAATTCTATTATGCAGCCCGGCGGTGCTGAACGTTGAAAAAAAATGATGGAAAAATCACTAACGTATTTAGGGAATCACTGGCTTACCGGAAATACTATTAAAAAGGAGCGAACTTGAAAATTTCAAATGGAAACTGGGATCAATTATTATTTAGGTGAAAACATTAGTTAATTCTAAACCATTTTCATAGAAAAAAACATTGTGATCATTGCAGCTGTTTGGGAGTGACAGTTGATTCTAAAGTTCCGCTACATATTATGAAAATTCCGTTATTAATACAGAAAGCGGAAATACAAAGAGGGAAAAATTTGTTCGCTTTAATTGAACATACTTGAAAACACACAAATGAAACAATAAGTCGTTTTCTTTTAGACTCGAATGTGTTTACTTATCTCCAGTTTTCGCTCTGTATTAACAAGGGAGTTGTCTTATGGTGCGGGATTTTTGAATCAACTGTAGTTCCCAAACGACTGCGATGACCATATATAGGCTTATTTTTCCTATGTTTTTTTTTTAAGAATTAAGTAATGATTCCATCTAAATAATAGTATAATTGATCCCAGTTTCCATTTGAAATTTTTAAGTTGACTCCCCGCTTACTTGTATTTCTGGTACTCCACTCATTCCCCAAATACGATAGTTGAATTCTAACAAATGCGTAAGCTATAATATGTATATTTTCAGTCATGATTACATTCTCTTTTAGAGATTTTGAACAAAACCGGGACTTTACGCGTCCCGGGAAAGATCTTCCCGGGATGCGAGACTTTGAGTGTCCAAACTGGGACAGTCCCGAGCAACTCGGAACGATTGGTCACCCCATTAACAGTAGAACTGAGGCGGCACGGTATCGTCAAAGACTTGAAACACGTTCTATCCAAAAATGCATATTCCAAATTTATAAAATTTGAGCTCAGTGGATTCCCAAAATGAAATATGGAATTCCCATTAATTCTCTTAAATAAAGGTGTGTTGAAATTGACACGAATGGGACTACTTACCAACAAGTAACAATAATTCGTTTGCGCCAATTTGATATTTCAAACAAATTTCCTTTGCGGAATGATTTTAAAAAAAGATGTGTGGTTGCATAACGACCAGAAGTAGGAATTGCATATATTTCAATGAACGTTTTGTGTATTTATCAGTAAAAGAGATTGTCAATGCCCGTTTGGATGGCGGTGATTATGTCTATCATCTTTACTCATACGGAAAGTCGTCTTACTCGTGCGTATTTCGACCCACTATTTACTCCAGAGAATGATTGCGAATATTTTACTTCCTTTGAGGAATCTCTTGCATATCCATTAAACAATTTTGGAATTCATTTATGAATACAGCAGGTTTTAAGTCTTTGATGCTACCATGCATCTTTAATTCTATTATTGAAAATATCAAGCTCTAAAGTACATTTTCCCACGCTTTCGGTAGCCTATAATGCTGAAACGAAACATTCTTGCACCCTCGATGGTCTACGTTTTCTTCTGTCAGGAATCTCGTGAAGTGTTGTTGTCAGTTTTATTTTGCAACACCCTGTATATATAAATTTGTCGAGTGACCAAAATGTTAATCGGTTAACCGGATAAATTAAGTCGATTAATCGAATTTTAATCGGTTTTAATTATAGTAAAGCAGTTTTATTGATCATAATAATACAGATATACGTAAAAGGATTCCATACACTATGAAAGGTACTCACATTATCTATTGATATAAGGTAAATCCGAGATTGATGCCCCGCTTAACAAGAAAATATCACTTCACATTACAAACTCATAAGATTAAAATAATATCTACGTCATTTAAATATATAGTAATTTGAGGGGATTTATATTCGCAGGTTGATTTTAATGGCACGTGGCACCAAGGTTAGGGAGTGAAGAAACATAATACTTACATAGGATATACCTTGAACTTTTCATTCCAAAGTAGAGATCAATTACAATTTCTTCAAAGACAGTAGTAGTAGTAGTAGTAGCACACAGTGCTTGTACCTGAAGTAGGCATTTTGCCCTAATGTCGGAGTAATATACTCGTATACGAGTAAAATGCTCATATACGGGTAAAATGCACACAGTTAGAAGCAGAAAAATAGTAGGCTACATGAGAATTGTATTATGTGGTGCATGTATGCAGTTTCCATGAACTAAAAAGGTAAGAAGGTAGGCTACTATTGTAATTATCAGCAAAAACTAAAAGATAATATGTTAAATTATTGTTTACATTCAGTTTAAAACAAGAAGAACTACTACCGAGCTGCCGTGGCTCAGTGGTAGAGTGTTGGCTTAGCATTGAGGAGGTACTGGAATCGATCTCAGTGGTCGACCACCCTGGCTTAGATTTATCCAGGATTTTTCCTCAGTCGTACCAGGCAAATGCTGGAATGGTACCTACAAACTAGGCCATGGCTATCTACTTTCCAACATCCTCTACCCTACCCTATCACGGCCAGAGCCTGAGATGACTAAAGGCCTTAAAATCAATTCAAAGAAGAGATATGAAATTTAAAAAAATAGTCTCAAGTGAAATTTGCACACACATTTTTCCTTCGCAGTGCAACGACACTTTCATAAACTTTAATGAGACCCAGAATCAATATTGTCGCTACTAAATACAGAAAGTGAATATTATACTAAATGTGTAAAAAAATGTTTCTTCTACGGTAAAAGTAATATGATACCACAATAGAAACAACATAGAAAATCTTAGATGCATTTGAGAATGCAGTGTTCTCAGTAGTATTATTAACACATGCTTCCTGATACCACCTTCAACATAGCATACATCGCACCCAACCACCAAGAGCAATCAATTGAAAGATATGTTCGCCTTTCTCGGTACTGCTTTACGTTTCATTTCCTATTTTGATCAACATATTGATATGGTTAATAGATATCAATATCAGTGCGTTTCTTGGAACTGTCTTACGCTTGTCCTTTCGTAAAAATTTTTTGTTGTACGTCGAAATGACGGGAAAATGTCGCAACAGAAACGAAGGTGTGTAAAATCCCTCCAATGAAAAGCTTGTTCAGGTATTTATTTCAAATAAAGATATAAACAAACCAATCAATCTGTCTCAAAACAATCGTTTGATCCCGGTGCTTCTGCATCTTTAGCCGCATTATAGAAAGCAACAACACACACACACAAAACAGATGAATCCGACGAGTTCACTGTTTCTCTTCAACCTAATTGGCCAGGATCGCGCAGTAGCAATGGAAAACGCGATAGTGGATGAGATGTGCTAGAAATTACGTCAATTAAAAGACTACACTGATGTGATTTTCATTTTTTTCGACCAAAGAAAGACGTCTTTTTCATGTGAGTGTGCTGTTTGGGATGGTACCTACAAAACTAGGCTCTGCCCGAATATACCTTCCAGCATTCTCTTTCCCACCCTATCCCAGCTTGGGCCTGTGAGATTCCTGAAGGCCATAAATATAATTAATTTTCAGTTCCTATTCACTATATCATTTATTATTAATTATTATCAATAATTTACAGAAAATAAGCATAAACAATCACACATTCACAATGTGTTTCCACTTTTCCATACACCCTGGGACTGTCACATAAATGTAAGAAAACAAAACGATAAAAGCTGAGTTCAAACAAAAAGACCTACAGTTCTTTAGTTCTTACTAATGTAAGCTCCGAATCATTACGTTCAATACTCCGCCCTCTACAGTGCTTCAATCTAGGATCACATGCACAAACATGTGTCATAGAAGAGAAATGTCATAAAAGCATCGTGTGTTACATTTACACCATCAGAGCTATACCTAGATCTGCCCTATACGGTAAAAAATTTCGTGGGTAATGTTAAAAAAAAAAGAGTTTGCGATGTATATACCATAGTGTATTTTATTTAACGTCGGACTACACGTTTTGTAAGATGACCAAGAAAAGAAAATTAGTAAATGCTTCATTGCACTACAGCCCCAATTGGGTCTTTATCTAACAGGGGGTTGTCGGTGTTGGAAGTTGTTGTACTAGCCAAGCCGCTCTTTTTTTCTGGCTACTGTCACCTGAGTTTGTTAGTTTCTTTTCTGGGTTATCTTCCCGATGTTGGGTTAACATAGAAAAAGATGCTAAGCCTCCACCGGGAATTTAACCATTGTCCTCAAAAGCAAGAGCGTTAAAGTACTTGGCTACAAAACCTTCAAACTTAACAAAATTGTGAAATGTCCATCTGACACAATCTTTAACACTGATCAGTAATTCCTCCACCACACCACCCCCCAGTATGGAGGTGTCACCCCCTAATCTCGACAACTTCCCCCAAATTTATTTGTTTTCCTGTAAAAAATCGATAGAAACTAAGCAAAACTCCACTTACACCCCACCCCCCACAAACTGAAATTCCTGGCGGATATCCTGACACTGATTCACTATGGAACGAAGCATTGGATAGTCAGTTGTAGGCCTATAAACAGAAACAAAAAGGTTTATGTAGATAGTGACCAAATGTGAAAAACCAACTGCTTATTATTCAACATTACGTACACTGTAAAAAACAAAAACAAAAATGAGAAAGTTGTTTGATAGGCCTATATCTAGTAATGTCCCAGATCAATGTTAGTATTCCCAGTAATCCTGGTATGTCTGAAAAATGTCTGTCAAAAACACCGAGATGGTTGGATGTTCTCATTTTCCCGTTCCACGGTGATTTGCGCACATGCGCAGAAAGAGAAAACTGTTTCCTATCATAATCAAACTTGCAATTCTGATCAAGTGTTTACTGCCGCCATTTTAATAACATATTTTAAAGAAATGGAAAATATTCTCAGCGAATGGGAATTGCAGTCCTTACTCGACAAATATAAAAAGTTATTAAAACACGGGGTAAACAGTGGAAGTAACGTTGTTTATGTTTTGGTGCATCGGGCAACGTATTTATGACCTATACTCTTTTGCTGAACTGATTTCTTCAATGGCAATTTAGTCCAGTCAATAAGACCCTGGACTTCTAACTAATTAACCCGTGTTCAAATCTCGCTCCAGCTTTTTTCGCTCCCAGTGTTGTTGAAAACTAAATGGTGCTTTTTTTAAAAATTAGCCAAGCTATTGGAAATGCCCATGGTTTCTTAACTTTTCCAATAATGTTTCTGAAAATTTCAACAACCTTTTCTGTTATTTAAACTGTAAGAATTTAAAGTTTGGAAACTTGACAAAGTTTCAACTCTTTTCCGCCTATATGTCTTTCTTATTAGGGGGTATGTTAGAAATCAAACATTTGGTTACTACAAACATTTTATTGATCTCTATGTACCAGGACTTCGTGTTTATTATTATTATTATTATTTCGCTTAATTCTTTCAGTTTTAAAACCTCATTATTGTGAGATTCCTAAGTATTTGGGACCGTATCTAGCGTGTTTTGTGCTTACGCATATGTTTGTCACATATTAAATATTATAAATGTACACTCGGGTTTATCAGAAACAAAATGGCGGATGGGGAAATTTCTCTCCCCATAGATTTGAACAATATTGGTGACAATTTGAACGTATGGAATGTTATTATTTGTTTTCAGTGTGCATCAAATAAATTGTACACTGTGTTGCCTGATTATTTAAAATATTTGAATTAGAAAAATTCTCCCATTGGTCATTTAAAAAAAAAACTTCGCGTACAATATATTACAATTTTGTTTATTTTTTTTTTTTTCAAAATATTTACGTAAAAATTAACACACTGTGAAATGGCAAACACATTGTGAACTCTCCGTACACCGTGGTTGTGTTAAATCAAAACTTTTCGGGTGTCCTAGGATGCCCACTACTTTTTCGTGTTAAATCAACACAACAAATGGTGTAGATTTCATTAATTTAAGACAGTGGATATGTGTTGTCAATGCTGATTCAACGCAATGGAGGGTGTCATACTATCACTAACACAGTACTGATTCACCGAAATCACACAACAAACGGCGTTGATTTAACAAAAAAGAAACGTGGTGATCACCCTGGCACACCGTAAAGTGTAGAATTAACACAGCTATTTTTTTACAGTGTAACAAGTACATTTTTTTTAGCTGTACAAACTAAATGAATTAAAATGAAAACTAAACTAAAAACAAAGATAATGAAAAATAAGAGAAAACAGGACACAGGTCAGTTTATTTCAGAAGGGAACATCATTCCATTGGAGTTGCAGGTTCTTACGTTTCAACAGAACAATTTATACAGAAAACGACTGTTGCTATGCTGGAAACTGACTAGGTCTACCGTCTATGTTTAACAAAACGTTTAATTACTAACTCATATAGCAGTTAAATTTCTTTCGTGCAGTCGTAAATTGAATTTAATTTTTAATGCCTTTAAGCAACTTTGGCTCAGGGCGATGTCCAGTCGTTAAGAATAATGGTTGTTTTTTTTAAAAAAAAACGACACTGATATTCATAGTTCATCAATATTCAACAAAGACAAACCGAAATTAATATATATATATATATATTAATGTTTTCAGGGAAGTCCTATTTTGGAAACCAAGCTTTCAATGATGCTCTGCTTCAGGGACGGATCCAGAATTTTCGATATTTCCCTACTAAACGTATGTCTCAAGTATACATTTATCGTACTCCGCCCCATATTGCTAAGTTTTAGCATGTAATATGAAACAGATATTTGCAAAATTTGTTAATTTATTTTTTCCGGAAACAAGTCGAAACTTCCTCTGAGTATTTTTTTTAAAATATCTCTTGAGGAGGGGCGCGCGCCATCCGCGTCCCTATGTGGGTACGCCACTGCTCTGCTTTGATTTTTATTACCGAGACTCAACTATTATACCTAGAAACTGGTCTTTGAATAATTTAAATGTTCTTGTGCTGTTAAGAATTATGAGCTTACTTTCCCCAAAACAGTGAAGCAATCAAGCAACTTGTTGAGAAAAATATTTTGAATCATTTTTTGTCCTCCATGTCTACTTTTTGGTGAGCTCTAAGAACACACTGGAAATTGACTGATACACGTCAGAATCGACGATAATTTTGGTTGAATCATAGTCTAAATAAACAAAGAATATCTATCTGAATAGCCATAACTTAAATCTCAATTGTGGTTGAGAAATTTATAAGCACTGGACATTCTTGGAAGCTAAAAGTTTATGATTTTAATTTGTAATGTTGCACACGTACAGTTAATTATCTGATTGTGTCATCAAAACACCAGTCAATATATTGTGCAAAAGTGCGAAACGGCTCAGTTAGATTAAATTTGCTTTTTAAGACGCTTCCTTCTATCATCATAAGATGTAACAGAATCAACAGCATGCTATGTTTCTCTAGTAAAATCTCTTAATGGAAGAAATCCATTCTGTTAAGCGTGTGGGGGATTCCCTGATATTATGGAGAAGGGAATCCCTTTTCCTTTCCCGCTCAATACAGAGAGATTATCCTAAAACATGCTGGCTTTTAAAACGTGACCAGAATTCCTCATTAGTTAAATGAAAATGTCTGGGAAATTACACTGACCTACGTCTATTCTTCAGTGAGATGTTAACGCTAGAGATGCAACAGGTTAGCTAGTCTCGTTCTACATGCAAAAATAGTGACAGTTAGGATAACACAAATCTGACAGCCGAACAAGTCATAAGCTTGGAACAAGTAAAAGTCGAAGCGAGTGTGTGTGTGTGTGTATGCGTTTATGTTGGAAGAAGAGATGGAAGCGTGCCGAGAAAAACGGGAGCTTTAATGCAAGATGGGTGGGGTTGATAAAACAGAAAATATGTTGACAGCCTAAAGGTTTCACATGACACTTGTCAAAAGGGTACAGATGACCTGTGCGAAGTTATGTATACGATGAATGACACTTACTGTTTTTGGTGCATGATGTTGCTCCGTCGCTGGTCGCGCCTTTTCGATCCCTCCCCGAAAACTTGATGATGAGGCCGCCTGTGTTGTGTCGCTGAATCTGAGATTCGTGGTTTAGCTCGGTAGAGTGCGCCCACAAGGATGAAAATCGCCCGCCGCACGCAGTTGGGGCCGCCTCCTGTACTCGTGGCTGACCAATACCAGCACTGCTGAGGCTCGGTTGTTATGGTAACGAAGCAGGGCGGCGCTTGCGCGTTCGCAATGTGCGTTAACCACTGTCAAGAGGACCAGTGGCGCACTGACTGAGTTAGCGTGTAGTCACGGGAGAATGTGTGTCTGGCTATCATCCGATCAGAATCTTTCGGTGACCGTGTGACGTGCTTCGAAGAAAGAAAAAAAATACAAAAAAAAAGTAGGTTTTGTCTACCCGGGAAACCTTAAAAAATCTCTGCCAAAACGCCGTGGTGTGATTGTTGTATCGGCGCTGGGGGTGGGTTCCATGGTGGTGGCCAACAAGACCCAGTGACGTGTTGCAGTCCGTGCGGCCCAAGCACCAAACTGCCGCGTTCACGGCCTGGGTATTACCCCGTTCCCGCCGCCAACTCTGGCCGGGCCATGACAATGATCATCACGTGTGCTGGATGCGATAAACCTATTTTAGATAAGTTCCTTTTGAACGTATTGGATCGGACATGGCATTCAGAGTGCGTGCGATGTTACGATTGCAATGCAAACCTCACGGAAAAGTGCTTCAGTCGCGAAGGGAAGCTTTTCTGCAGGAACGACTTCTTCAGGTAAATAAAAAAAGTTAAAATATATGAAATTACATGCAGCCATTTTTGTATACGTGTGTGTGTACAGTGTTTGACAGGTAGGCCTAGTTACTTCTTAATTAAGATGTTAATATTGTCGTTTTAATTAGGCGTGTGTGACATTTGGATAATTTAGTTTTCATAAGTTTTTTGGCCGATATCATTAATAATTCTTCTATTATATTTAATTAGTAGATCATAATTCTTATATCACAACATAGTTTGATATCTAATTCTACATTTATTGTATTGATATTTAGACATATTATTTCATTCTTTTTTTCTGTCTAAACAAAATACGTAACAGGGATTGTAAATTATGTTTTCATCCATGATTATATTAGCGTTTCCCTGTATATAATATTTCTCTCCTGTTCAACCTATGTTGGCAATATAATCAAACACGTAGATGTTACATGACATCACTATCCATGTGTGCATTTCCTATTTCCTCAATTTTTATTAGGAAATCTTAGGTGTACTCTGCCCTTGTACCGTGAATGAAATATGTACAAGGGTAAATCTTGTATACCCTGAAATGTTTCAATTCCGGAGCTAAACAGAACAAAATAATTTACGTTAATATGTGAAAAATAAAATGAGATATGTTTTTTTTTCTGATTTTGAGTAAATATTTCTTATAAATTAATACAATTAAAAGATAAACTCAGCTATTTATAAGATATCAATTTTTTAAAAAATTGAAATTCCTTTGTATATTTTGTAAAAACACCCGTTGACTGGAATGACTTAACAAATGAAATATATTTTAGTTATTGTATATTGGAAAGTTTGTTCCTTTGAAGATGCTTGATGACTTTGATTGAAAATTGGTCACGTGGAAAACTTGTGAAAGAAAAAAAATGGGCAGTATGAAGCACGTCTTTTATCATGGCGAACACGAAAATGCGTAACACAGAATTTCTTTTTGAAAAATATTGAAATGTAGTCAATTGCGAATAATATTTTTATATATCGTGCTTTTATTACTGTTCATCTCCTTATGGTTGGATAGATTAAATTCCTCCAACATCATTAAAACAATTAGGCTTTTAAAAATCATCTTTCTTATATATTCACATCCATTTCCTTATTTCTAAGTATGAAAACTTCATTTAATATTATTTGTTTCGAAAATAATCGTGGGATTTATTTATTTATGGTCTTTAGGCATCTCAGGCTCAGGACGGGATAGGATGGGACAGAGAATGTTGAGAGACAGTTGGCCAGGAATTAGTTAGTAGGTACCATCCCGGCATTTGCCTGATATAACTTAGGGAAAACCCTGGAAAAATTTCAGTCAGGATGGGCGGCCACTAGGATCGTTCCCGGGACCTTCCGATTGCTATAACTCTATACCAACTGAACTGAGGACGCTCGGTGAAAATAATATTGCATTGCTAATTATAGTTACAATAGAGTTTACATATTTCAAACCCACACAATCGCAAGGAGTGAATACTGGGAATGTATACTCGTGTCGTGGACTGAGGTATTACAATATTTGGGAACAAATTTAGTTTAGGAGTATACTTAAACATTACCTAATCTAACGTTGTCTAATCTAAACCTATCTGACGAAACAAACCAGACAACAAACAATTATTATTTTTTAATTAAATCGAACCAAAATAATTCTATTCTAAAACTAAGCCTAATATTTTGGTCAA
Source organism: Lepisma saccharinum (assembly GCA_022664845.1). Classification (NCBI taxonomy): domain Eukaryota; kingdom Metazoa; phylum Arthropoda; class Insecta; order Zygentoma; family Lepismatidae; genus Lepisma; species Lepisma saccharinum. The sequence continues at coordinate 79,140 of JAGDQP010003624.1, forward strand.
CTATTGCTTGCCAGAGCAGGAAACTTTAATCGCATCCGTAAATATTAAACCTCTTGTATTACGTAACTCCGTCAGCTAAGGAATTCTCCTGTCTTCGAAATGAGTTGGGTTATATGGCATACGCTGTTTGCTATTGCAATTCATGTAATATTCATTTTATATCATAGTTCATATACCATTCTATAGAACTTGTTGAAAGATATGATAGGAACTTACTATGGGAATATTTTATTGAGGATATTTTTAATTTGTTTTCGTAAATTTAGTTAATAACGCAATTTCTAACACACAATAACATTTATAGTAATTATTTTCAGTGACGTAGGTCGTTTCGATTCGTCTCAAACAAACAGTAGATTCGAAAACCCTATATTTGCCATCGACATTGAGCTCGGTTGGCTTGTCCTAATTTATATACTTTTGGTTGTTTGTGTCCTTCCTAATCCATGGGATTACTGCCTCTGTAAATTTAGAATCTTTGCTTCATTTTGAATTAAGAATTCATATCCAAACGAGTTGATTGTGTTATGTCATCTTATAGCTTTTCTAGATAATATATTAGCTCCTATAACGATATGAATAATCAGTCTTATGTTGTTTGAATTTGCATTATTTGAAACTATAATAATTAGTACCTTTGCTGTTAATGTCCTCCACTATTTCGGTCGATAAAATTAGGCTAGGTGTAGCGGTGTATTTGTTAACAGCTAATATAAAGAAAATAACATATAATTATGAACTTTTCCATGACCAATGAAAATAAATTTTGAAATATTTTTGAAGACAACATCTTGTATTTATTTATTTATTAAATTAATGTAACAACGATAAGATACTTAAACCAGATATCTAATTCAAGTTTATTATTACTAATAAAAACATGCATCTATGCTCTATATAGAAGTTTAAAAACAAAATTTAAAAAGCAAAACTCATTCATTGAACAACGAATATTCAGCTTACAATGTGACGAAAATGTGATTATTGCTGTTTTGAAACTCTTTTTAACAGTGTAGACTTCAATTTTTCATACACACACTGGTAGGCGAAGAGAGCTTTCTTGATCCACATCTCGGCAAAATTTGAATGGTTTTATTTGCGTTAAAAGTAAACATTCACAACCTTCTCGTTGAACGCTTCCACAATTTGAAGTCTTCAAATTGTCTGAAAGTAAACCTCACTTTAGTTTTATATCTTTTTGGCTTCGAATCATTCTTGACCATCTCCAAACGTCCTTATTGATCTTAAAATGAAGATGACAATTGTGGAGTTTCTTTCCAAAAGGAACCAAATCCATCTCAACAAATTGTTGAGGAAATGAAAAAAAAAACATTTAGGAGTTGCTAAAATTTAGTTAGTTCATTCTTTATTTCCACAGCATATGTCAGGAAAGAATAAATAAAGTCACTTTCATTTTTAGGAACTCTGCACGTTTCTTTTTAAATTCCTCAACAATTTGTTGACATGGATTTGGTTCCTTTTGGAAACACATTCTATAATTATGCGACCTGTCAATTCTTCCGAGTACAAATTTTATTTTCTAGTTCACACCAAAACAAAGCTCTTTTCCAATGTGTTGTTTTTTCTTCAATTATGAGAGTAAATAAAATTGAGAAATCATCTCAAAAAATATGTATAAATGTACTGTCCGCAATGTAAAAACTTGCCTAATTACAATGTTTGTCTACATTAAGTGTAAACTTAATACATGACACTAATTATGACCATGCCGTAGATTGGTTTTCTTAAAGTACAGTTCAAAAGTTACTTAATTTTTACTCAATTTTAATTTCATTTCTATGTACTTGGAAACCTTCTGAGGTCGAAACCCGTCTCAATACATTAATCTTCCGGGGAAATAGACTGAGAATGGAAAACTCAAAATAAATGCATGACCTTCATCCGAGGAACATCATCAGTGTTTGAAAAGAAATCTAATTGTTCTAAAGAAATGTATATTTATTGATTTTGATTCTTTGCTTTTGTACATTTCTTTTACATAATTTACAATTTCGTGTGAAAACAAGTCACTAAAAGAAAAATATCGCTTTACAAAACGGGTTTGTTCGGTTGCTTCTATAGGAAACCATAATATTATTTTTACTAGTTGATAAGAATCTTTTTATCTTTTCGACAATAAAGTTGTTCGTTAGGATAGTATTAATCTGTCATTTTACCGCATTTCCGTTGGAAACTTGATTTCCAAAAGTAAAAATAAAAAATAATAAATTTTGTTAACTAGAGATTAGCAATACGAATAAGATGGACATAAACAATACGAACAATTCTGTAATACGAAAGGTAATCGTTGTGTAATCGCTACTGACACGTGCTTTTATTATTTTGTCTTAACGAGGTTTGCTACCGAGATTATTCAATTTGATCATTAATTAGTTCTTCCCAGTTGTATTCCTGGACTGAATGAGTGAAACTGTATTCTCAAGTAACAAGTTGATATTGAAGGCACCTTCATATTTTGGAATGCAAGAAAATTAATTAATTTTTATGTTAGTTTATTTCCCGATATTAGTTAATTGTGACATTGATCTTTTTTTAACCATTATAATGTGTCGTTAAACTTCCACATTGTCATTTAACTTAAATTAAATACAGTCCTAGTTACATTATGTGTAGCATTTGTATGCCCTAATACAATGTTTAAATATTGAATTAGAAAAAATTAAGCTGCGTTTATGAGCAAAACAGATAATTATTGTCCTTAAGACCTTTAAATATCTTAGGAATGACGTCCCTTGTCAGTAACTCCCTCGGGACAGGGAAGCAAGATGTAACGGACAAAGACTGAGTACCATACAAGCAAGGTTATGATTTGGCATTAGCTCCCATCAAATGGAAATTACGTCCAATAGTTCAACATGGATTCCGAACCACTACGCAGTAGAGTCGGTTAGGTCAGACTAATTCTGGTGACGGATAGTGTCGGGCCGAATCGACTCACAGTGTCATAAGGTAGGACCGGCTTGAACCTTTCATCATAACCCGTTGCCAGCACTTTTACCAGGAACCAAAATCAGGTGACAAAGTTAAATCTACTCATCCATCAGAAGCATTTAGAGAATGAAGAGTTCGTAAACTTATTAATAATATCTGAAAATAAATTATTTTCTCACTTTCAAAAACAGGAATGTATTATATTCTATTCCGATATGCATTTCGCCGACCTGGTATAACCGTGTGGGTTGGGGCGCTAAGCGAGCGACGCGAAGATCCTGGGTTCGAATCGCCGCTGGGGCGTAGATGTGAATTTCAACTATAGCATCGCATTCATAATCGTGACGGGCTGAAGTCAAAGTTACTAAAATTGGCCCATACAAAATAAAGTTTACAAAGTTTTTTTTTAACCAATATGCTTTCATTTTCTCTTAAACAAAATAAACTGTTGCCGTAAATAATAGAATAATAATAATTGTTAGGAAATAATCTTTATATAGTGACGACTGTGACCAGATTATACAATTAAAGGAACAGAGCAAAAATCTTATTGATCTAATAACACAACTTGTTGTTTTTACAGTACCGTGGTTCTTTACACCTTGTTTAGTAATTTTAAACACATCATTCCCCCAAAATTCAATTTTTCTTTAGCCAAAGAATATTACCTATAGATAACACTTTTTATCAGTTGTTTAAAAACAGGATTTCTGTTCAATGTGTATATCCAGTGCACATGTTCCGTTCAGTAAAATTAGGTATTTTAATGTTATCTTTATTAATTAAAAAAATATCGTGATCTAATTTTTTTATTAATTTCTTTATGCATTTGAACCTTATAATGTAGAATGGTACATCTTATCTCCGGTAAGCATAGCATTTTTTTGTAAGTCGCAGTGATTACCTGGTCTGAGGCAATAAATATAGGCTTTTGTGTTAGTCGGTTCCAGGTTCGAATTCCGGCTGTGATTTGTGTCCATTCTTTTTTCCCCCTTAAATATTTGGTTCAGAACAAAGTCAGTAATTAAATGTTTATAGTTGGCCTACATAATACATATATAATGTATCTTACAACCTTTCCTTTACAAATTGTTAGTTGTGTATAGAAACAAAATGGCGAAGTTTATACTATGTGATCTATACGTATAAAAACGTGAATATAATAGGGTTCTGTGACCTGACAAGTTCCTCCGGAAGATATTGTCGTAGTAAATATGAGAAGCATTATTATTTTAGACACATAAAGAACTCAGATTACTATTTCTAACTTTAATTTTTGTTCATTGAAACTATTTTCTATAAAGACCTATCTTTTTGATTTCGAAGTGACAGAAACTCAGTTGTCATTCTTCACAAAATGTGCTTTTACCTTGTTATTTGTTCATTGTCAAAGACTTCTTTAACTTTGATCAAACAATAAGTCAGTCTTTGTTTACTTACTTCAATAACTTTTCCAAATTATCTTATAAAATATTCGTAGTTTTTCACATAAGTTAGAGTTAGTAACGACATTCGTAGCGTTGAAAGGGAGTAAATGAAGTTTGGGGAGCGGGGTTATCTTGATAATAGCCTCTTTTCGCGTTTTAACCAACTTTGCGACGTAAAACAGAAAATGCATTATTCTCGTTATATAGGCCTAGTAAGATTTTTTTTTTTTAAATCAAAAAGTAATTGAACCGAAGTTTCTCAGAACGTTTCTGCTAAGAAAATGCATACAAAACTGTTTAAAATGAATCCTGGAAAGCTGAGGATGTAGAAAGCGTTCAAATAACACGTTCACAAAGACATCTTCGTACTTGTTTTTTTATACATATTTTACTGATCCATCTTAAGTTCAAAATTAGGTGATTTTCAAGAAGGCCCCCATGTATAATAAAAACATAAAATTCCTCAATTATGTTTATTTTACGGAGAAGGTGATTGAGGTCGAAAGCTTGAATTGACTCCCACTTTACCTACCTAGGTGGATTGGATCCCACTTATTTTCCTTACTGTAGTACCTAGGTGGATTGAGTCCCATTAATTTTTCTTGCTATAGTACCTAGGTGGATTGAGTTCCTCTTCATTTCCCTATCTTGTTGGATTGAGTCCCACTTATTTTCCTTACTATAGTACCTAGGTGGATTGAGTTTCTCTTCCTTACGTAGGTGGATTGAGTCCCACTTTTTTTCTTTACCTAGGTGGATTGAGTCCACTTGTTTTCGGTAAATAGGGTTTCGCTAGAAATCTTTTCCTCGCTAGTTCCCACATGATTCCGACACATCATCTGTGTTCTTACATTATTGGAGTAACATGTATGTTAATAATATTATTATAAAGACTTACTTGTACTGTATTAGAGTGCTATTAACAGCTGAATGGATAAGATAGCACTTAGTCAATCGATAATAATGTACAAAATAAAATAAAATACAAGTTGTTACACGCAGGCAATGTTAAAAAAAAGAGCAATCAAATTATTAAGATTCACAGTTACAAATAAGGCATTTAATTGGTCACTTTTAGCAGATGTTGTCAATAAATGGTAATGTCATACTTGCTGCAAGGGTAAAGTGAAAAATTCAGTTTTTCAGTAAGGCGTTCATAGGAAGAAACATGTGACCTTTGGCTCAGATCGAGGAAGAACTTTTTGTCAAGATTCTCTCTTCTTAGTTCCAAAAATTTCAATATGGAAAAATTCGCACCAAAAATGATAATTAAAGGAATCGTATATAAACTAAACTATGGGTGGCTCGATAGCCACTTAAGGGCTCTGGCCTGTCAGACGGCTGTATTACGTTTAAGTAAAGGGTTACGGGGTGAGCGTAACTCCACATAGTCCACTACTTCTTTTGTTCAAATCACTCCCAAATTATAAAGGAATCATATAATAACTTAAATTAAAATATATTAACCTAAAAAGGACCACCTTTCTACAGTATTGAATTTGTTAAATAAGTCTTACTATTTTAGATAAATCTTTCCAAACATTGGAAGCATATTCTGATCTGTATGTCACTAGAATTTGAAATAACATTTTTAAGAAAATATTTATATTTTATTAAAATTATACCATTCATTTTCGGAATTCACTTATAAATCCGTTAATGTTGTCGTTAAAACTTAGCTTGGCGTCAAATATAATAATCAGATCCTTGAGATACTGTTTTACTTTCTGCATTTCAGTATTATTCACCTTGTTAATAATAACAGAGTTTTTTAAAGTGGTACCACATTGCACTTTCCTACACTGTAAAATGGAAATGTATTGCACAAATGAAATATTGGATACCATAATGTGATATCTCTATGATCATTAGTTATTGCGAATATTATATTTTGAGAAACGTGTTGCAAGGAGGCCGTGATTTCGGAAGAGTGAGCGGGCATGCAAGAATGTTTGGCACGCCAGTGTGAGACATTTTCTTTGCCAATTGACCTATAGATCATGTGTCACATTTTGCAAACTTTCTGCACATTGTGTTTTATAACGAAAAAATAATAATTAAAAATACCTTTTAAGAACACACTATTGTTAAACAATGTGTACTAAGAAGTGCCTAAAGGCCTTTAAAAAAAATAAATTCAATTTCGTACTAAAAAAAGTAAAAAAATAATTTCGTTTATGCATGACTAAAAAGAAAAGCATGTGGCGCGCTCTCGTATACAGTCACTTTATACATTCCTCAATTGTCGTGCCTCATGCTTTTCTTTTTAGTCATGCATAAACAAAATTATTTTTTTACTTTTTTACTACGAATTGTTTAAGAAAAGTATGTTTTTAGAACGTATTTATTTATTATTCTTTTTTTTCGAGTTATTTCGGTGTTCGAATGCTTTTTCTCAAGCTGATCTTAATCACCCAAATCCTAAAATGCTCTGCAACTAGTCAAACGCAACATCGTTGCGGGATAGTATTTGTTTTAGGATAAAGAAGTTCTTCCTAGAAAAATAAAATATGCTTTTAAAATGTATAGAAATTTATGAAAGTAATAATGGAATTGCTGTGCAAAGTTCCATCATTCTGTGACGTCGGGAAATGAGTTAAATTAACGTTGCAAGACTTAAGGACAGTCTATGGTGTGAATTAAAGAAAAGTATGTTTTAAAAAAAAGAAAGAAACGAGCATTCTTTGTCAGCAATGAAGATGAGAAATCGTATTGAGGGAGCGGCCACCAGTTGAGAAATTTTCAGCTTCAAGTTAAGTAAGGGAGATAGTTTTCAAGAAAAGCTACTTAAATCAGAAACTGATCGATGTGAAGGACTTTCAAGACCAGCTGCTATACCTGCTTAGAAAATGTGTTGAAAACTGAGATTCGTAATTTTCTTTGGTCTATAGATAACTGCCATTTTCTCTTCCTTTAGGGTCTATATTTCATTGCCATATATTTATTGATTAACAAAAATTAATAAATCCACTTACTTGTTTGGGATGTACAGAAATTGTGCCTTTAATTACTTCTTGCTCAAGTAAAATTCTACAAAAATATAAAGAAATTGTAGCCTATTCTTTTTAATTTGGTCGTCGCCAAAAATATAGAAAATGTATTACTGTCTAAATTAAAGTTTTGTTTTGCAGCTCGCTACGCAAAAAAGAAAACTCAAATAAAAAAACTCTAATAATAATAACAATAACAAATAAATCTAGCCCGATCGCCGAGATGGTACCAAGATTCAAGTGAAGGTGTGAATTGACAAGACATTAAATGAAAATTGAGAAATATTTCTTTTAAGTTGGAATACATTGAATACTGAGTACATTGGCAACTATATAATTACCATAAACAACAATAATAGCTGAGTATATTCAGTTAAAAAAGAATAACATTTAATATTATCTGACAGTGATAGCCTAGTACACTTAGAATGGTAAAATAATTAATGTGTTTTAAACCTGTCATGGATTCCTACATAGATGAGATTCAATTCACTTACCCAATGCAAACTTCGCGGCCTCAATCTACTTATAGTGAAGAGACGGTGTTGGAACTCAATCCACCGTCATTCTTTACTTTTTTTCTTCACAAAGTTTGAGTTACAATCCTTGGAGAGAAAATATCAATAATAATCACTTCTGACTGAATGAAAACTAACTCTAACTATATAAATATCGATATTAAAATAAAATCTGGATTACATACAATAAATCGAGAGATTTTTCAAGGTTTAAAAATTTGAAGCTATATTTTACTTTTTTTGCTATTGCAAATACATGAAAGAAAGTCGTTGGCTGAGAATTATAAGGTTCTAACTACATGGTTTTTGCATGTTAGTTAGAACCTTATAATTCTCAGTCGACGAAAGTGCAAATTGTAAATTTTTTCTTCGGAATTTAGCGGGAAAAAAGGTGTTTAAAACGTAATATTTGTCTGATAAACAATATCTTCCAACCAATAAATATTATTTTTGTAAAATAATTTTTGCGTACGCAAGTACAGAAATGTAGATGCAAATAATTTCGTATCATCTTTGCAAGGAACTTATGGAAATAGTTCCCTTTGCAAATTTACACTCTCCAATCAACAAACAAACCTGTTTTATTTTACAATTCTTGAATTAAAATCTTTCCAGATCGTTTCTATATAGTGACTAAAGGTCTAATGACAATAAGTAAATATGTTGGGATTTATCAATGGATATAAAGAATTGTGATATATATTTGTTTAGCCGTTTTATTAACACAATCACATACAAATAATAATAATAATATAACGACAGTTTTTATTTACTTATTCTGATGAACTGAAACCTGGACCATATTTCTCTGATACTTCAATATTAACATTTTGGGCGAATTTTCTGGCGTTTCGCAATTTCGCTCTTAGCAAAAAAAAATCTACTTACAAAAGTACAGTATAAAAGTCCTTCTCTCACTAAAAAAAAAATGAAACGTTTGTTCCACACTGTTGTAAACAACATTTTAAAATCCTGTCATGTTTCTGCTCGAGAAGTGTAATCAATATGTGTATGAAGTGTTAAACAAATCTATCATGTCTTCCAAAGCTACGTTTTGAACGCTTCTTGCGTTGCGTACACTTCATTCAGATTTTTTGTTTTTTAAACGCTTTTTATACATATTTTTTTGCTTATACTACTACGAGTAAACGTTGGCTTACTCATCGAATCTCGTCAACTTAATTGAATCAAAAGTATAGTAATTAGTATGATCTTTGTTGCTTACGTCATAGTTAAAGCGTTATCCCATCCGCTAGACACCCGGGTTCTAATCTCTTCCCAGCCAACTTGATTTTTCTTATTTCCTAAGCTACGGAAAAACAGCTAATTTTTCGATACAGTCTCACTTGTGTGGAAAAAAAAATAAGTGTGTGTATATTTTGTTTTGATAATGATCTAAGTGGAAACTATACAGGAAGTGATAAATATTTAATTTATTTATGGTGTCCAAGAGCTACATTAAAAATGGAAAAAAAAGAAGTGGCGTCAAGTTCAAGTTCATTTTTGTTATACAATATGTTTGTCATCCTTTCTTTTGTTCTGTTATATTTAAAATACCGAATTATATCTTTTTTTTAATAGAAAAGGAAATAGTAATTGAAAATTAAACAAGGTAATAATTTTTATTTTATTTTTTAAATAAGGAAGCAAATACGCTATTATATGGGACTTGTCACATACAATTTGGTTCTATCCATATATATATATATATATATTATTAGGTACAAATAATAATCGTATAGTAATAATAACTTTTAATCAGGTGATGAGTAATTATTATGATAAACATAAATTTCTGTACCACATAATTCTTTTATACATTTGTTTGATGAAAATTTAAATACCTTTTCTTATAGATATACGACACGCATACGAATGTGTATAAATGTTATTTTGTAAGAAGATTATAGCGTAGAAGTTCACATTAACTTCAAGTGATAGTAGTAACCTGTCGATTTGTTTCATAACATTTTGAATATTAACAAAAAAAAAGAAAGAAAGGAAAATAAAATAAAAAAAGAACTGACTTGCATTTGAAACTTTTGAGTGTCCCGTGTTATTTGCATGAGACATTTCGTCGAGATCTTACTACTACTACTACTACTACTACTACTACTACTACTACTACTACTACTACTACTACTACTACTACTACTACTACTACTACTACTAATAATAATAATAATAATAATAATAATAATAATAATAATAATAATAATAATAGTTTGATTGGTGGTTAGTAATATTGTATAAACTTCTTTATCATGCTACCTCAGCATAAAGTTTCACAGTATTGACATAAAATTGACGTAGGAAGACATTATTATTCAAATCGTGCTGTAGCGATTTGTGTCCGTTATTTCCCGATTATTGATTAGATTATTATTAAAACATGTTCCGCGTTTTCTCTCGTTAAACTTATCTTAACACATTAACAAAATAGAATTTAAATAAAGGGTACACGGAAACTACAAAGTCCATTTTTGAAAGTTATGTGTGTGAGAAAAAATGCATTTTAAAGTGTAAACAGTTCAATTTCAATTTCTTTTTGGCCTTTAGGCATCTTTGGTGTAGACCGAGGTCCAAAAATAAATTTAAATTCAAGTGTTTACACTTTAAAATGAGTTTTTCTCACCCAACTTTCAAAAATGGACTTTGATTCTTTTTTTACGTGTACCTTCAGAAGTTCTCGTATAGCTCGAAATATTTAAAATTTTAGTTTGTCTTCTAGTATTGAATGATTATTTGCTGTTAGATTTGTACAAAGAGTTCGATTGGTTTCGAATCAGCGGATGATTTAGCGTCTCCTAAGCGCTCGTTTAATCCTGTATTGATCTTTCCTTTCGTTTTCTCAATGTATAGTCAGGGCGAAAAGAATGTACCCACTCGTAAAATTTCTTTTCCGAATAAGTTTGGAATGGACAGATATATTTGAGTACAGTTTTCTGTAACGTACAGAAAATTACTTTCGTTATAAGTTAATGGAAGCCATATTTAAACCGGAACATCAATTCTAAAGTTATTCCGAGAAGAAATATTACCACCAGGTACAAACTTTTTGCGCTGACTGTACATATAACTTGTCGTAAGAGTAAGTAATTTTATTATATACCTCTTTCGGTCTTGTTTCAGTTGGAAACTTCTTCAATATTTATTCAATAAATTCAATGATGATGGATGTAGTCATTATAATGTTGAAAAATCTTTAATAAAAAACAAAAATTATCGATTAACAGTGTCAATTTAAAATTCGACATACCTCTACGCGGCAATTTGTTTAAAATTGTACAATTGTTTGCAAATAACAGCACCTTTACCATTACTTAAATGAGGGAAAATTAGATGGAAGTAATATTTTATGGTTTAAAGATTTAAATTTCTTTAAAGTTCGTATTAAATTATTACCTCGAAGGATTGACCGCAAACTGAAGTCACTTTTATACTAGTTTGAACCTGCTATATCCTTACGTCAGGTTCACTGCGTCTTTGTACAAAATAAGCATATTCTGTTTCTTATATGTAAAAGACGAATTAGAGATTCCGCCTCCCCCTTTTAACATTTTCAATGTCACTTCTTAACTTTTGTTTCGAAGTCTCACAATTAATTATGCCAATATCCTCAGAGTGTCTTCTTGAATTACTAAATTCACAACGTCTTATTATTGTTTAAGAAAAAGATTTCTTTTTTTACTTTCTTTCCCAATAGACAAGATGATACTTTTAAAATGATGATCAATCGATAATGCCTCTTATTTTGTTTTAAAGGGAAAAAATTCTTTAATAGAATTAAGAATAATTCCGAAAAAACTCACAAACTTTGTTATTGGTGAATAGTTTCACAACGCTTTTTTTTTTACATGATTCGTTTTCATTTATTGTTTAAAACGTATCATTGTAAAAAAATAATAATAATACATTTACATTTTTGTCGGCATCTTTTCTCAATGAAATTATCCTAGTTTATGTGTTTCAGAAATGTAAATAATGTGTATAAAAAGTGTTAGCGGAGCTTAACATGTCTTTCTGCAAGTGTTTTAAAAGCTTCTTGTTCCTCTTGTGCTTTTTAAACCTCTTCCTTGCACGTTGTTTACATAATATGACCAAATAAGACTATTGTTCACTCATTGTCGTGTCAAATTTGAAGGTGAATTTATTGACGTATATGCAGTTCGGTTGGTGAAAGAAGTACAATTTCGTTGGGTTTTATCATGGTTTCCGCCAACTTTTTATTTTGTAATTCTTTTCTAGCCTAAAAATACTACCTATTGACACAATCTATTTTTTTAAAAATGTACTAAGGATTCTGTACCAAAAAGTGTTTAAATTATAATGAAAAGCAGAAGAAAAATCAAAAGCAGAGGTTGTGTTTATAAATGTTATCAAAAAACCAAATATTCTTCAGAAGGCAGAAAGGTACAATAGAGAGCAAAATTGAGCTTTATGTTAACGCATCATTTGAAACCGACTGAACCAATTCAAATACATTTTTTTCCTCATGTTTATAGAGGTGACTAGCTTCAACTGTTTTATATCCACCTAAACTTTAATCTCATTTAGATACAATTAATTAAATTAAATCTCTCCACAGAATTCGAGAAACATGTACTGTGTATCCTTTACATTATATAACCAGCATTGATTTCTTGTACATTTGGTCGCATATTGGAAAGGGGATTTAAAAAAAAATGAAAGTTCAATTTTAAAAGATTAAATTATGTTCTTTCTTATTGCAAAGGGACCTAATCGCCAACCTTTTACAAAAATAAGGAAGTCCGTGCTATTTCCGAAATATCAATCTCGCTAAAATTGTCTTATCTTGTTCAATCTACCATGACACATATTAGATTTCATTTGACTGGATTTCTTCCAATCCGGAGTGTCAATTTCACCGTGTGCATATGTGTTACAAAAATTAACTAGAGAAATCTGTGTACATATTATTAAACGTGTATAGATAGGAGTTTATGCAGCCCGTAACCGCGTAGATGTATTTTGCAATGTAATTGAAGTAAGTGAGTTTGTGTTACTGGAAATAGTTCTACTCAGTTAATATATATATATATATATATATATATATATATA